>SNQJ01S0018742.1:97843-112300 GCA_010110895.2 Picea sitchensis
CGATATCATTACATCCGTGACATGGTGCAGAGAGGAGCCTTAAAGCTCCAGTACATTAGCACGGATGAACAGGTTGTTGATGTGTTGACCAAGCCTCTATCTCGTGTAAAGTTTGAGCACTTTCGAGATAAACTTGGAATAGTCTGAAAGAACCTTCCTCGAAAGGGGGAGTAGTTGTTGTGATGAGACATCTCTTGCTTCCAGCCTCATTGCTGTGACATAAAGCAAGATGATGTGATGTGACTAGTACTGTGCTTCCGGCTGGATAGCTGTGACGTAAAGCCAGTCTTGTATCCTGCTTCTGACCTGATGGTTGTGACGTAAAGCAGGACGAGTACCTTGCTTCCGACCTGATGGTTGTGACATAAAGCAGGATGATGTGATGAGACTAGCATTGAGCTTCCAGCTGGATAGTTGTGACGTAAAGCTAGTCTAGTATCCTGCTTCCGACCTAATGGTTGTGACGTAAAGCAGGACGAGTACCTTGCTTTCGACCTGATGGTTGTGACGTAAAGAAGATGATGTGATGAGACTAGCACTGAGCTTCCAACTAGATAGTTGTGACGTAAAGCCAGTCTAGTATCTTGCTTCTGACCTAATGGTTGTGACGTAGAGCAGGACGAGAATCTTGCTTCAGGCTTGACAGCTGTGACGTAAAGCAAGACTATGAGATGAGACTAGAACTGTGCTTCAGGCTTAATAGCCGTGACGTAAGGCCAGTCTAGTATTATTATGATGAGCCAACCTCGTGCTGTGATGATGATGATGATGTATCAGTTTTATACTAATACATATTTATGCAGATGATGATTGCATTCCCTTGAGAATGACGATGTTGCCGATGAAGAAAACTTCCGATGATTTATAGATATGCCAGTCAGTGTTCCAAGATGATATTGATGATGTTGTCCTCTCACCCACTTGATGTTGTTGATGAAGTTGTCCTCTCTCTCTCGCCTGATGTTGTTGAAGAATACCCTTCTTGTTAAGGGGAAGTGTTAAAATAATGTAACTGCAAAGTGTATTCTTATTATTACTTGATATAGTATTCATTGGATCAATCCCCATTGTGGATTGATCATGTCGTCTATTGTAAAAGGACCAAATCCCCTTTTGCAGATTGGTCATAATGAAATTGTAAAAGGCAAAAGAAGAAGTCGGCCACAGAATATATCAAGAGGCCTCGAAATATAATAAAGGTGGTTATAACCACCCAGTTGGAGAAGTCGGCCCTGCCAATGAAGAGACACTTCACACGTGCCAGTCTTGTATAAATAAGGAGGCTAGCGCCTCACTTAGACACAACAACTCACTTGCTCATTGAGAGACAAGTTTCGGAACTACAGTTAGAGAAGAAGGACAGAGAGTGGCGCATCTTTGGGAGAGGATCTTCTGTATTAGTTTGAGTTATCTCTTGGCATTGTATTGGCTATAATAAGGAATTTTTGCTAGGTTTTCTTCCCTTAGAGGGTTTCCCAAGATAAATGTTGTGTCTCTTGTGATTGTGTATTTCTCAGTGATCTTGTATTATGCTATTGTTATCTATTGAAATGCAAAGAACTATAATAATGGCTTAAACATTAACAGGAGCGTCAGCAGATCGACATTTGGCAGGGAGTGCAGTTAAGGAGGCAAAAGCGTGGTTCGAGAAGTCGGGAGTGCGGGTCGGAGCGCAGTTCGGGGACGCTCCCGCTCGGAGCACAGTTCGGAGTCCGGACCGTGGGGGGGACGACAGTTCGGCAACCAGGCTCAAACGTATGTGGGCCCATGTCATCAGTATCCTTGAGTGGGTACGAGTATTATATCACCTTCATCAATGACCATTCTAGGAAGACCTGAATTTATTTCATGAAGACCAAGGACGAGATCTTCAGTCGATTCCAAGAGTTCAAAGCTCTTGTTGAGAACTAGACAGGGAGAAAGATCAAGACACTGAGATCAAATAATGGAGGAAAGTACACCTTGAAGGCCTTCAAGGATTTATGTGCAAGTGTTGGGATAAAGAGGGAGTTGATTGTTCCATACAGCCCACAACAGAACGGGGTGGCGAAAAGGAAGAACATGGCCATTGTTGGGGCTGCGAAGGCTATGTTGTATGATCAGGATCTTCCTAGATTCTTATGGGCAGAGGCTTGCAGCACTGTAGTCTACATACAAAACAAGAGTCCTCACAGGCTATTTGGGAGGAAGACTCTAGAAGAGGTATTCACGGGGAAGAAACTAGAGATTGGACACTTCAGGATATTTGGGTGGCTAGTCTACTGTCATGTCCCCTTAGTGAAGAGGATGAAGCTCGAGGCTACTGCTGAGAAGGGGATCTTCGTTGGATACAGTGAGACTTTGAAGGCATATCACATTTACATTCTAGCTTTGAGCAAGACTATGGTCAGGAGGGATGTGAAGTTTGAGGAGGATAGAGCCTTAAGTAAGGCTCATGGGACTGTTCCAGCAACAGGAGGAGATCAAGAGCTTGAGACTCAAAAGGAAGAGGAGACGCAGGTACAGGTACAGGTGAAGATTCTCATACTTCAGAGCAAGATGAGGAGCAGGAGCAGGAGGCTCCACCAGTACAGGATACTCCTTCATCGTCTAGGAGGAGGAAGACTAGATGGGTTGAGCCGACTTTGAGAGAGGCAGAGGAGTATGTGGGTGCTCCTAGGACTTCTATCAGGGAGAGTAGAGCACCACAAAGATTTTCCAATTACATGACTCTAATAAGCGAGTTGTTAGAGGTTGAGCCTTCCAGCTTTCAGGAGGCATCACAATAGCAGGTGTGAAGAGATGCCATGGTGGAAGAGTATGCTTCCATCATGAAGAATGATGTATGGGAGGTTGTGCCCCGGCCAAAGGAGAAATCAATGATTGGCTCAAAATGTATCTACAAGATCAAGCACGCTACAGATGGTAGTGTGGAGAAGTTCATATCTTGGTGAATTTGCAAATTTGATATGTCATTTCATAGTTATTTAATGTGATGGTATCAATCCTCTAAGTAGATTTCTTTTCTTTTCCCAGTCTATTATCATTGTGCTAACCCTGCAGGTTCCCTCCAAGTGTATTTGATCAACTTTTTCCACTATTTAGGACCGCTTTACACGTTGTCCAAGACAAAACAACTCGTTGGTTTTTTGGGTTTTTCAGACCTTAAATCAGCAACAAGGCGCTTCATTATGCCTAGGGACTCCCCCCAGAGGCTAGCAAGGTCTAGCCCAGACGGAGAGGGGTTTAGCTCGTGACATTTGGGGTTATTTCTCCTTGAATTAGCCAAGTTTTTACCACTGTCATAACAGGTTTATCAGCTCAGATTGGAGGGTAGAAATTTGTGCTAACAGGTATTCATTCGGTTCATTGTTAAAGTAAATCTTTGCATCTTGTAGCTTAATGAAAATTAAGATTTACCTAGGCTATCCTTCTAATCAATCGCATATCAAAGGGATACCCCCCTTGGCCTCTTGAGAGCCATCCAAAAGTGAAGGGGTTTTTCTATTGAGGTGGTCGGAATACAACTCCCATCCGTTACCCCAAGGTGGCATCTGTGGATTGGGCTAGATGCTAATTTAGGTAATAACACCTCTTTATATAAGAGCTCTCACTTATTCCTGCATAATTTGGAAATCTGTTTTGGACTAATAATGGCACATGAGTGAATGGCATAATTACATCTTCTCCATCTTGTTCAAACCCTCTTGCTCTTTCATCATGACTCCATTTCCCAATTGGATAGACACTAGTCTTGGCAGTCCATCGTCCCTTTATTTCTAAAGAATAACATGAACTTTTTTTCTAGGGTTGTTTCCCCCTTTGTGTTGGAAAAGAACCAGCCTAAAGTGAGAGAAAGTTATTGTGGTGATAGTGGGCAACCTTCCTAAGGGTCTTTAGGGTTGCATTTCATTCAAGGACTTGAATATCTTTGAGTGCAAGTCTAGGAGGTAACAAACCCTATGTTTATTGTGGTGTTACACTTATCGCGATATTATCGAAATTATCGCGATAATATCACCAAAACCCACCTCGGCGATAATATCACCAATAATAATCGTGATAATTGAAATTTTGAATTTATCGCGATAAATTGAAATTATCGCGATAATAAGGAAATGATCGCCCTATTTGCATCAATATCACCTTATAACCAAATTCTTGGTCTTTTAACCCTCATTTTGCAAAAGTGAGTTTTTCCTCACACAAATTGACCAAAATTATTGGCAATTTAATGGTAATGTTAAATTCTTAAAGTAAAGATTGACATTTCCTTTATCTAAGTTGACATTTCCTTTATCTTTCCTTTTTGACATTACCTTTATCTAAGTTGACATTTCCTTTATCTTTCATTTTCATCCTTTTACTTCAATTTTTAACATTACCATTAATTGTTTCAAGATGTTTGAGAGTGATTCCAACATCAATGGACTTCATATGGAGAAAGTAGAATTTATAATCCCATTCAAAATTCAGCGGACTTAAGAGTTTTTAGGATTTCAGGATTGGTAGGATTGCAACATTTTCATTGGATTCTAACACGTGTGAGGGTATGGGATTGGCATTTAATCAAGAGCACCAAGCCCTTTATGTACCTTGATGTTGGTGGTATTGATTGTCGAAGTCTTATGTCAAGGCCTTAGCAAAAATGCACCCTTCACTCAAACCAAAATCATTGATTAAGCATGTTAATCTTTTTCTACCATATTATAAGGCTTGGTTTAGGTAGTTTCATCAAAATAGGGTGGTGTTGACTAATGTCCCTAGAGGATTGAGGTAGAGGCAAAGGGTGATATTAATGATGAGGATCCCAATATAAGCGATGGTTGAACATTGCTTGTCATTTATGTTTTTCATTTAAATGATCTTTCCCATTTGATTATAACGCTTTCTTTCAAAATTTCAACAATTTTATGGAATCATGGTTTGGAATCTTTAAAATATAATTTTTTCATTAAAATTTAAATATTTTATGTATTTTTTAGAAAAACGAGTCATTGAAATCAGATCGGTCTAAGTCAATCCAAGTCCAAGTCTTAAAACATTGGATTGAGCTTTGAGGATACTATGATCATTTTCCATCAAGCAAACAAGGGAAAATCCATTGTTTTCATTGCCATGATTCATCTTATGAGATCATTTATTTTTGTTTAGATGTGTAACCCTACCTAAGTGGGCCTAATGGTTAAGAACATGTGTTTCCTCTTAAGAGGTCATAAGTTCAAATCCAAAGGGGGGTAGGGTATGTATACCTCCATAGAATTTAGCAGTCAAATCATTGCACGGAGTGGGTCCCTTGTCCCATAAACAAAGGGTTTTCATACACCAATTTGGTGTTTGGCTTGGTCGTGACCTTAAAATTATATTATATTATATTATATTATATCCTATGAGGACTTATGACTCGGGACAAATATCATATTTTAGTATCGATGTTTGATGTACCATTTGACATCTTATATATCAATTTTAATTTTATATTTGTGTAACAATGTGTTTGTTTGATGTTGATGTTGCTTTCAAAGTTTAGAAATTTGAAGAAAAAACGATTATTTTTGTATTTTTTCATGTTTACTGATAATTTCTGATATTTTCCCCGATATTGCCAATAATTTCAATTTTTGACCGCCAACGATAAATTCCCGATAACAATAAATGTAACTTTGGTTTATTGTCTTCAAATTTTTAAAACTAGGTGAATTGTGTAAAGCTCATTTTATATTCTGACATATATAACCTAATCTATAAATCTAATTTTGGACACTAAGTAATGTAACGCTATATAGGATTTAATATGTAGATGAGATTTTATTAATTTGTTCAATGCTACAAACATAATAAAAATGATAATAAATATAATAATTGTAATAATAAATAAAATCATCTAATTAAATCAAGAGGCACGTACCTCTTCATCAAGAGGCATGTACCTCCTCACCTCGTGACCAGTCAATGCTATATAGCAAACCGTCACGAGGGTGGTGTAACCATCTTCTTTATCATTATCAATAAAATATCAATATTCAGAATTATTCATTTTCTCCAGTGAATAACAGTTTTCATGTTACAGTGGTATCAGAGATTTCCTTCTAATCCAGTGTCTGCCATTAATATTTCCCCCCTGTGCCTTTTTTCCCCTCATTAAATTAACCCCCCACCCGTACCCTGTTCCTAACCCCGCAGACCCACAACCCGTAACCTGTTCCTAAATCATAGCCCTCCCCCCAAATCCCTCCCAGCTCGCGTAACCCCAACCCTCCTCAAAACTATCGTAACCTTCCCCGTAAATTATGTGCCCTCACACAACCCCCTTGACACCCCCACGCCCCCGCACACTTTGCATTCCCCAACATCCCCGCACACTTTGCATTCCCCAACATCCCCGCACACTCTACATCCCCCCGAGTCCCCACACTCCACATCCCACCCTCCCGTCGACACCCTCGCATCCCCACACGCTCCGCATCCTACCCCCCTCGACACCCTTGCTCAATCCGCAGCCAACCGCTCCACACATGTCCCATCCCTGTCCCCTACCTCCCAGCGTTTCATTACCATTCGCGACTTCTTGTAAAGTCGTGCCCCCATTCTCACCCTCACTTAAATTACATTAATTATAAGAGACATATTAATTATAATATATATATCTTATGTTAATTTATTATATATGATATATATAATATCTATATATACATATATAAATAAAATAAAATTAATATAAATAAATATTAATAATTAATATTTAAATAAATAAAAATAAAAAATCGCAAGGATGGTCAACAACAAAGAACTTAAGGTCAATGTGAACAAATGCAGAGATGATGTCAACAATGTAAGGTACCAACTTAACAATGTGGAAAAAACGCAAAAAGAGACGAATGAAAAAATCGATAAATTACTCGATATCGACAGCAAAATTGATCGGTTAATACAGCAAAGCAAAATATTATTGGCGCTTTCCGAAAACGATAAAAATGAAACAAAAATAAGACTTGATGAACATAGTGAAAAAATTGAACAATTAACGAAACGTGTCAAGGCCTTATTCGCAGAACCCTTAGCTTATCGAAGACCACCACTAAGTCCTGAAATACCATAAATAAATTCAAAAAATCAAGGAAATCAAGAAATTCCAAAGGAAAATATTTCAAGAAATTTGCACATTCCTAGATTCCAAGGCAGAGATTACCAAAAATTTAAAAAAAAATTACCAAAGTATGATGGTAAGGACCATAGAGGAGTTGTTGTTTGGATAAACAAAATGGATGGAATTTTGAATCAAACCCCCCGCTAGGCGAACGAGAGAAGGTAATGACAGCCTCTAACAATCTAGAAGGAGAAGCTTATGATTGGTACCTTTGGTGGTCCAGGGAATGTGATGCTCGGTCATTCCACTGGAAAAAATTTACAACAGCCCTACTTAAAAGATTTCATGGTGACCTGTATAACAAGTTCGTGTATCTCAAACAGAAGTGAAACGTAAACGATTATACTCACAAATGGGAGGTTCTAGGGACAAGGCAATGCGGATTCACAGATGAGCAACTCATTAAAATGTACATATGTGGTCTAAAAGATTACATTTGTAGTGAAATTGAACTATGGAATCCTAAAACAATTGAGGATGCAAGACACGCAGCAAGACTAATAGAACAAAAAAACAAGTTCAATAAACCAGCATTCAGAAGTCCAGAAAGGTTAAATAAATATTCAGACGATAGAATGAAGAAATGCACTACAGACAAACCTAGCAAGTATCTACCACCTCATTTGAGGGAAGGTCGAGCCAGTCATCAAGACTCAAATAAAAAATGGGAAACCAAATGCCGATATTGTGAGACAAATGGTCGCCTGGGCACAAATGCAACAATAAAAAATTATATTCTTGTAAAGCAGAGAAAGAATCAAGCACATTTGACAGTGATTTAGATAACGAAAGTGAAGAGGAAGGTGAGGCCCCCAATACAGAAATCGATCAGGCTATGCCCAAGATATCCCTGGCTAGAATAATAGGAATAGCACAACCGCAAACGTTAAAACTAAAAGGGCACGTAAAAAAAGAAAATGTCACCATTCTAGTCAATACAGGGAGCACCCATAATTTCATTGATGTAAATGTTGCAAAGAAATTAAACCTATCCGTATATCCGGCCATCGATATAAGAGTAATGGTGGCAAATGGAAAAAAAATTGATGACGTAGGAAAATGCCACAAGATCAAGCTTCAAGTAGCAGATTACGAATTGGAATCTGGATTCTACATCGTACCCTTGGGAGGAATAGACGTCGTCTTGGGAATTCAATGGTTACAAATGTTAGGAACCTATTATGCAAATCACCAAAAACAATTTATAAAATTCAAATGGGAAGGAAGACAATACAAATTATATGGATTCAAGCCACCTCCCACCCAAATTATATCCTCACAACAAATGGAGAAACTAATTCGAAAAGGAGCACCCACTTAAGTGGCACACTGTCATCAGATGGAGTTATTAACAACAAAAATAGTCAAATCTCAACATCCAGAGATTCAAACATTAATCCAAAAATATGACAAGGTATTCCAAGACTTACCTATGAAGCTGCCACCTAATAGAAACATATAACATTTAATCGAGGTTAAGCCAGATTCAACACCAGTTAATATTAGACCTTATCGATATCCTCACCACCATAAGACGAAAATAGAAAGGCCAATTCAAGACCTATTGAAATGTGGGGTTATTACGACAAGCAGGAGCCCATATGCAGCCCCAGCAATACTGGTTCGAAAAAAAGGATGGATCTTTCAGACTATGTATAGACTATCAAGATTTAAATAAAATAACTATAAAAAACAAATTCCCTATACCCTTCATAGATGAGTTGCTAGATGAACTCCATGGAGCTAAATACTTCTCAAAATTGGATTTAAGATCAGGTACTACCAAATTTGAGTAAGATTAGAAGATGTACAAAAAATTGCTTTTCAAACACACGAAGGCCATTATGAGTTTAAAGTCATGTCATTCGGTCTAACCAATGCACCAGCTACCTTCCAAGCAACTATGAATCAACTTTTTCGCCCCTACTTAAGGAAGTTCGTATTGGTCTTCTTTGATGATAGTCTTATTTACAGTAAAACTTGGAAGGAGCATATGAAGCATTTAGAACAGGTACTTTCTCTCTTACAGAAAACTCAGTTCTATGCAAAACTATCAAAATGTTCCTTTGGTAAAGAAGAAGTAGAATACCTTGGTCATGTCATATCTCGAGAAGGAGTCAAGGTGGACACTAAAAAAATAAAGGCAATCACAGAATGGCCCAAACCAAAGAACATATCAAAACTAAGGAGATTCCTTGGATTAACGAGTTATTATCGAAGATTTATCAAGAACTACACTCACTTGACAACACCCTTGTCAAACTTATTAAAGAAAAATTCCTTCAAATGGGATAACAGTGCACAAGAATGTTTTGAAACATTAAAAAGGGTTACGTTGTCTACACCTGTGTTAGCAACACCAGATTTTGCAAAACCCTTTGTAGTAGAATGTGATGCATCAGGAATTGGAATATGAGCAGTACTAATGCAAGATGGCCACCCAATAGCATTTGAAAGTCGAAATCTCAACAGAAAGGAAGAGTTAAAATCTACCTATAATAAGGAAATGTTAGCTATTATGCATGCATTAACTAAGTTGCGACAATATCTCTTAGGAAGCAAATTTTCAATATGTATTGATCACAATGGTCTCCAATACTTACAAAGACAAAAAGCATTGTCCACGGAACAACAAAAGTGGATGGAGAAACTTTTCACCTTTGATATGGAAATAATACACAAAAAAGGGAAAGACAACATAGTTGTTGATGCACTATCACGAAAAGATGAGGAAGTAAAAGCTTATGCAACAACAGTAGTCATTCCAAATTGGTTGGATGAGATTCGAGTTGAGTATGCCAAAGATCCTGAATCTAATTCCATAATCAATAATTTCGACCAAAACCCCAAATTTGAATGGAAAATGACATTTTATGGTACAAGAACAGAATCTACTTAATTCCATCCTCAAAATTTAAAATGAAAGTCTTAAGGGAGACACACAGCTCCCCAGCATCAGGACATGTAGGTTTTTTCAAAACTTATTATAATGCACGACAATCATTCTATTGGAAAGGAATGAATAAGGATATTCAAAGATTTGTTGTCGAATGTGAAATATGTCAAAGGAATAAAAATGAAAATGTTACGACTCCAGGATTACTTCATCCCCTATATATTCCTGAACAAAAATGGGAAGAGATCTCAATGGATTTCATTGAAGGGCTACCCATGTCTGATGGGAAGCATAAAATTTTTGTTGTGGTTGACAGATTAACCAAATATGCACATTTCATGGCGGTAAGAAAAACCGACTCAACAAAACAAATTGCAGATGTTTTTCGCAAAAACATTTATAAGTTACATGGGTTTCCAAAGGTAATTGTCAGTGGGTAGTGTAACAATCTTCTTTATCATTATCAATAAAATATCAACATTCAGAATTATTCATTTTCTCCAGTGAATAACAGTTTTCATGTTACATTAAATATGCTTATTAAGTTATTTGTAAAAAAAATCTTGATAAAAAAAATTTTAACTTTGTTGTTTCCCCATTTCCTAAGATTTTGGGGGGGCATGTTTCCACGTCATCGCCGATTTCCAACATAGATTCACAGTCTAAATTAAGTCTAGAGACTAGACCTTTTGAAAACCCATTAAAAAGGATATTAAAAGGCCTTCTCAAGACTAAAACAGAAAGACCTTGGGAGACAAGATTTTTCCGGCAATAAAAACCTACATTACAGGGTGCCATGTGAAATTGATTGGCAATCAGAGAATCTATGGGAGAATAATATACAAAAATATGAACCAAACCAGCATGTGGATATACTCCCTATCTTCACTTCCATAATTCCAAATTCTGGAAGCTTTTTTCTCTGAAAACAAATATATCCTACAAGGTCATCAGTTTGGATTAACATCTTACAATAAAGATTTCCAGTTTGTATTCAACAGCATCTTTACAATTATTCTAATACACAGCCCTCTAAATAGTATTTCTGATTCAAGTACTCTACCTTTCCATTTCAGTATCATTCTTTACCGAGAGGAAAAGGACTGAGATCAATCAAACTGTTCTGTTAAAAGATTAATCTGCACTTACCTTTGTGAAAATTGGAGCAAACTCTTTCCCGGTTTCCAGGCAAATTTCTTCAAACTTCAAGAGCACTTCAACCTACACCGTTTACAGTGATAATGTTCTAAGTCTTATAAGCATAATTGAGTGAAAAATATTACATCAGAAACAAAATTAATCTCTGTTACACTGATGATGACAACATGAGAATAAAATTTTAAATAGCTCTTAGTCCTTGAGTTGCAAAAAAACACCACAAGAAGAAATAAATTACACTAGCAAATTAGGCTTACTTTTTGGTTCACGGTCTGATTTCACAAATACAAGGAAAATATATTATCTCCTGAAAAACACAAATGGCCAATCTGTCTAACAACTTGGAAACAACAAAAGGAACATTTACTTTGCTATAAGGAATGTGTTCAGATAGAGGACAACACATAAGCTTAAAAAATGCCTAATCCTTAGGTGAAAAATACATCAACATTATAAAGAGATGAATTATTCTCTTCAAAGAATTGATCAATCCAAACCAAAAATAAAAAATCAACTAGGGCATTCCAAATGCATCAATTTTGCCTTTATCTTCACAATGTCCATTGTCACGTGGGGGCCATTCCACTGTTGGTCGTGTTCCACGAACACTGTCACCCACTCCTACTCCTCTTCTTCAAAGATCATGGGAGAAGAAACTAGAAGTTCTCGTGGTAAGAGGAAAAATTAGAGCATAGTACTTAGTACTTGCTACTATATACTAGATCTCTTTTTATGTTTCCTGTTTAGAAGTAGTCTCTAGAACTTAGTACTTTGTCTTGACTATTTATTATGGCTTATTCTGTAAACAATGAAGTTATGAACATTATATCACAGTTTACCTTTCAAGTTTGAAGTTTGAAATTTGAACTATTGATTGAATCTTACAACTCTTTGGTAATGAATATGATGCTCTAGAGTCTATTTCGTTTTGTGGTTGATGTTGTCTGTTAGTATGTTACAATCTGTTGCTGACAAATGTTTATGATTGTTGTTATATGTGTACTAAATGGTTGATGTTTTAATGATCATCACTAATCCATTAGTTAAATGATCTTATATCTATGTTTTCATGTTTTTTGCAATTGATTCGACATTCTGCATGCTTTTTTATATATATGCATCAAAATATATATTTTTTATGTATTATATAAAAAACACTCATGAAACGCTCCCACTCCCAGATATTTTTGAAAATTGTCGCTCCTGCTCCTGCTCCCACTTTCACTCCCCGCTCCTAACAGCCTTGATCTCTTCTACATGATCACCCTCATGGGTCCAATCACGATCACCCAAAAGTTCAACCTCCAAGCACTCTAAAACTATGGCTCCATCCAAATTAGCCTCCTTTGGATTGTTATCCCAAGTCATATATGTTTTATCATTCTTTGTTGCCTCACAATAATGGGACAACAACCTCAAGTGGTAGTGCACATAAACCAAGCTTTCTACCGGGTCTACATTCACGTCATTTATCTTTACGTTGTGGATGAAGATGTAACTGCTCAACAACCTGTGAAAGCACCCTCACCGCCAGTTTATGCAGAGATGTGTGGTAGACAAGCCATATATGTTCCACCATTTGATAGGATTCAACCTATCTCAATCTTTAGTTACATGCAGATTCGCAAAGACTCCATGTTTACTAATGCATTTGCTCAATTCGATTCATACTTGATCACACTCCTCTTCATTAGGGAACAACTTGTCTAATACAAGCATATACCCACTCTGTACATCTAGATCTATATGATTTTCTCCTAACCCCATCCTCGGCTACTGGTTGGGCCATGTTACCCCCTCACAAATAGGGGTAACTAGAGGAGATTTTTCTCCTATGATCCTTACCACAAATAGCAGTTCCATAGACAAGATGAATGGTTCTCCACAAACATTTGACCAAAGAGGATTTCCACGTTATCCGTAGCTCACTCTCATTTGATGATTATGGTGTTTGACATCACATGAGGTACCTTGTTCCATTGCTTCATATTAAGTGTTAATGCCTTGTGTATTTGTCATGAAAGTAGTGACCATTGGTTGAGTCGGATAATGGATCATGATGCTCTAAATTTGTGTCTTTTTCCTTGTTTCACCTTGGTGGTCATCATCATCTCCTACATAAAAGTTGTCACTCTTGGGTAGAGTTGTACTATTGGGGGCTTTGAGAGGGGCAGTGTTAACATTTCCCATCCTTCTCGATTTGTGTTGTCCCTCTTTTCGGTTGATTGTTATATGTCACATATATAGGTTCATGCTTCATAATAATGTGAGAAGAAGGAGCTTAAATTCTCGAGGTTGATGCAGCTAGATACAAAAGAAAGAAAAGAACAAGATGCTAAAATCAAAATGCAAAGAAAAATGAAAAGAAAAGAAATGGAAAAAAGCCAAAAGAAATAAAGAATGAGCAATGCCCCCTCGCTATGAGACCATCACCCCAAGTCCTATGCAATGAATGCATATCTAAAAAAGGACTAAACAAAAGTCAAGAGCCAAAAAAGGTTTGTTATCCCCGATTTCATGGGATAACTAGGAGATCGTGTCTCGAGGCCCACAGGTCCTAGACATGGAGTACCGGGAGAAAGATTGACCTGAGCATGGCCTTGGATGGCCCATCTTTCTTCTTCTTCATCGGACTTGTCCTGTCAGCAGCAACAACATCCATCACCTTCGACTTGGACTTGTATCGGAAAAGACTCTTGCTCCATGAGGTAATTGGTCCAGGTATCATGGTATGTGTCATGTTTGATCATTATAACTTCCAGATATATGCATCAGATTCCTTTCATTTCTGACGACTGCTTGGATATTACATTAACCCACTTCACCATGGTTGGGGGGATTGACAGGGTACCCTAGCAAGCTTGTACCCATAGGTTTTGGTTAGCTACCAGGGGGGATTTTGAAGAGCCATCGTCCGCTCCCATCATAGTATCACTTTTACATCTTATCTCCCATTCATTTATCCCATTCCCCTACTCCGGACATTAGGATGACCTATTTGTGGGGTTACACCTTATCCTGTGGGAAGAAGGGGCTAAAGGCCCAGGGGGTAAAAGCAGCTAGTAAGAAATAAAAGCCATAAAAAATAAAACCTAGAGATGCCTCGCCTAGGGATCCCCGAGAGGGCAATAAAGAGCCTCTCAATAAGAAACAAGAGGGACCCGAAGAAAAATAACAAAACAAGACCTAGCCAAGAGGATGGGGGGTCTCATCACGAGCCAGCCCATTATGTTCATAGGTACCTAGCAGTATGACATTGCCATTATCTGGTTACCAC
>SNQJ01S0018742.1:112350-137737 GCA_010110895.2 Picea sitchensis
TGGTTGCATGGCCAAGGGAAAGGGGGTCTCATCACGAGCCAGCCGTATCATCTCTGTGAAAGTACTTGTGGGTAACACTGTCAGCTCTGGTCACCACGCCAAGGCAGTGTCCTCTAGTTAGACCTTGAAATAAAAAGAAAGAAAAAATAATAAAGAAAAAGAAAGAATAAAGGCAATAAAGGGCTTGGAAAGAATTGCATCCATGACAGGTACAGCTCGCCTCCTACAAAGGCACCCATGGATAATATTCACCCCTGTCTTTCACTATGTCTGGACATCCTTAGACCACACCACCTCGTATTACATGGCTTGGATGATATCCTTTGGAAACTTTCCTTTTCTTATGGATGCCGGCCCAATAGGGCACTTTGTCTTTTCTTCAGCTTTGTATAGTAGGTCATTGTAATGTCTTTGAGCTATTAGATGATATGCTGGGGGTTTTATGCATGCATTTGATAAAATTAATGATGAAATATGATTAACATTGCTATGATCCCGAGGACTAATGAGCCCATGGAGGGCGAAGTTTTTGATGTGCAGGACCATGCCCGACGAACAAGTACCAGGTGGACCGGTACACATGGGGAGATGATTAGTTCGGACCTCCATGGGGTTGAAGAGCCCATCAGATGGTTGTTGGGACCTCATCAGGGGCAGAGACAGGACAGTCATTGATCGAGCCTTTGCACGAGAGAAGAAGGACATTTTTATCCAGGACGCCTTGGCTGAGCCCAACCCTAGGGAGTTGACCCACTACAGGTGGAACGTGTCCCTCTGTTGATCCAGGACGTCCTCCAGAGATCCTTGACGTCACCTCCTGCGCATGGCAGCTTTACAAGGCAGTTTGGCACGTGTGGCAGAGTTTGGAGGCCCAGAGAGGGCTAATGTTTGTCATCCAGTGCTGTGATTTGCCCTAAAATGGGCCAACGTCTCCCTCAAATGGGCTAGACGTCTTGCTCATTGCTCATTTAGGGTTTTCTTTTAGCAGTTTTATGTAAAACAGTATGGTTTTAGGTTATTAGCCTTGTTGGCTATTTTAATGACCTAATTTTAATTAAAGGTCATTGGATGATATAAATTGAGGATGTTTTCCCTCATTTTGACATAACACAATTCACTCACACTTGTGAGGTCTAATTTTTGCACCCTTCTTGGGTAGATTTGTTGTCTAAGTGAGGCGCGCTTGCTATTGGAAGGATATTTTTGGCATTTTATGGCATTTCTCTCATGGAAGGTTTACAATTAGGGTTTGCTTATGCTTTTCTTCATGATATGTAAGTGAATTTTCTTACAAAAATTCTTAATTGAATGGTTGTAGGTGTAATTTTTTGCATTTGCTTATTATATTGCTGATTTAAAACCCTAGGTAACAAGCACACAAGTAGGTCATTGTTACATGTCCCCTTAGAGAGAGATTTTTTCAGCCATTGAAGAAAAGAGATAGAGCCTAGCCTTTGCTACACTTATCTTGCTTCTTCCTTTGAGCTAGTGTTGAAGTTTATAGGTTGAAAGAAGGAGACGTCCTAGGCCTAGGTTACCTACACCTAGGGTTTTCACCTTCTAGGGTTTGAAAGCCTTGTCATTGCAACACTTTCTCCCTTAGACTTATTCTTTATGCTAACCGTTTTGCCAAGTTGACTTAAAGAAGGAGGAAAGAGCACGAGGCCTTGCTTAAGCAACACCGGAGTGAGCCTCTTTCCCCTAGGGTTTTGATTCTAGGGCCCTGCCTTTGCAGCACTCTAGAACCCTTCCCTCTAGTCTTTAAGCCTTCATCCTTTCAAGANCCCTAGGGTTTTGATTCTAGGGCCCTGCCTTTGCAGCACTTTAGAACCCTTCCCTCCAGTCTTTAAGTCATCATCCTTTCAAAACCTTGTGCCCTCTTCTTATTTGACTCCATATACCCTAAGGCACTGATTTCTAACCTCCAGCGTTGAAGTCTGAGTGTATAAAACCACTTTCAAAACTATAATTTTGAAACCCTAGCTAACAAGCTAACCTAATTAGGGTTGACGTCATAGTTGGTTATCTCATCTTGATGCAGCAAAAAGTTGAATATAAGCAATTAAATGATGATTTGAAGCATTTATTGAGTAAATTGTTGATTGAATGCATTATAGGCTTAGTCATCTTGATAGATATTGATGAATTGATGCTCTTTCATAGCTAATTGACAAAACGTTGACTTCATTTGTATCTATTGCTTTACATTGCCTATTAAATAATAGCAGATAGTTATGGAAGTACTAACCCTTTGAGTTATAGCCTGCATATATATATTGTATTATTGTTGTCTTGTTCCGGGCAGGTGTTTTCAATTGGGCATACAATTCATTATTGGTTGTTTAGCTGGACTATCTGACTTAGGTGGTAACCTGTGAGGAGGAAACTTTAACCTTGCTTTATATCTTAGCCTCTTCAAACCCCCAGGTTGTCGGGGATGTCTCCCCTGGGCTAACCTCCCTAAACAGAAAGAACCTCCCCATTGAAGTGACATTGGGTGGGGAAGGTTCCTGTTACGCCAGTTTGATCTCTATCCTTCAACCTATGACCTAAACTACAAACTGTGCGATAACAAGGTTAAATGGATAAAGAAAAAGGAAAAAAGGGGTTTGGAAAGACATGATGTCGAGTAAAGAAAAACTCAATGCATAAGCACTCCCTCATTACAAAGGCGCTCATGTGCATGAATATCTTACATAACCTCACATGACTATGCAATACCACTCATGAAGTTAACCCCCAAACCATACGATCTATCATTACACATGTTCCTTGATGGATTTCTTGGGAAATAATTCTCTTCTTGAGTACCGGCACATGTAATAAGGGCCAATGATAACCCTCCCATACCTAAACTTGGCAAATTATATGAATTCTATGAGTTCTTGTGAAGTTTCAAGATGATGCTTGATGTGATCTACCTAATGGCATTTAGATTTGACATGACTCACTTTTTATTTTGCATTGGACTTCTATACATGCCCTTAGATTGATGGCTATGGGTCACTTGAGCCCCTCTTTGGACGATGTACTTTGCATGGATATGAGCCTTGGGCCTTTGAAGGACATTGAGGAGGCCCCTTGCATTTATGGAGAATGACCCACTTCTTACGAGGATGTTGAACATCTTTGAGGATGTTACACCTTGTAGAGATGACCTAGCACCTTTTGTCGAGGACGTTACACCTTTTTTAGGAGATGTTGCACCTTTTGGAGATGATTTTTCACTTTGAGGATGAAACGTTGCACATTTTGGAGGGAAAGTTTCACTTTGGAGACCCTACACATGACTTTTGGCATCTTTTGTGTGAGTCGTCCACTCTTGAAGACCATGCATGCCACACGTGTGACATTGAGAATGCATTTATGGAGGACGTCTTACCCTTTTGAGCATTTTACTTCATCTTGGGAGCATCACTGGGGATCTTTTGACTCATCCACTCTTGTATCATGAATATTTTATGTATTATGACCTTGTCTCGAGGGCTTGGAAAGAGATTAAGGCATTTTTATATTTTCTTAGGATTTAAGCTAAGAAAATAATGTTATTTTAATGAGAAGGATGTTAGATCTCTCATATAAATAGAGAACACTTCTCATTTGGGAATCATTGCTAGAACCTGTGGAGAACAATTACTTGTCTACTTTTACTTTTGTATTCTTACCTATGGATGGATAACTAGAGCGACTTCTTGAGGATGATGTCTTGTGGATTGCTTTTCAAATTTCATGGATGCTCTTGGCTAGGGTTTTGAAGATGAATCTATTTCTTAAGTAATTGGTCTCACTTGATCTATTGGATGTTGTTCATGGATGATTTGAAGTGTAGTTGTATTTCTCTAGTGGTGGTGGCGCACTATCTTTGTGTCTTTCTTGAACAAGTCCCTTCTTCACAACTCTTGGAAAATTACTAGTGGAGTATCTTCCCTTGAACTATCTTGAAGTTTGTAAGGCACTAGGTGGATCTTCTAAGGTGTGTAGTGGAAAACCCTAGATCTACTTGCATGCCCTCAAGGGAATCCTTGGTTGACGCCATATGCCCAAAAAAAATACAGTAGGCACTAGTTTTCCCCCATCTAGTCAATCTTAATTCCAAAATTTCACCTTTTTATTTTTTATTTTAGGGTAAATTTAAGGTTTTATAACAGCTTACATTCATTTTCAGCCATAAAAAACCTAGACATCTTGGTTCTTTGTGCATGATAATGGTCTAAAATTCATCTTATTATCATAAATAATCTTGATGATTTATATTACAGCCATATTAGGGCTGGATGTCCATTGTCATGTCATATTTGGCTGTTATAAGCCTTTTAATTTTCGGAATTAGCTAGTTTTTTAAACCCTAGTTATTACTTGTTTACAATCTGTTTAAAGGGCTAGAGTTGACTGCTGCTATAACTTGTTCATTGCTGCAATTTTTTGTCTTTAATACAAGTTTTATAACAGCCAGTAGTAATTTTCAAATTTGTGATATTTAGGGATCATTTTGCATTGAATAATAACTTGATAAACCCTCTAAACCAGCCTTAAAGAACATTAAACCCAAATCTGGAATTTAATTTGAATAACCACCTAATCCATAATTTGTTTGAAATATTTAGTTGGTGATAAATTGAGTAGCTATATAGGATACCTTAGACTTAATTGTGTCTTTCCTTAGGAACCCTAGAGGCTACTAGGGAAGCCTCCATTGTGTTGGATTCATCCCTTGCTAAAACCAGGGAAGTTGTTGCCTAGGTGACAGTGGTAACCTAAGTCACCTGACACGGGGACACAGGACACGGAGGACACGTTATATATATATGTCAAAATTTAAATTATGAATTACAAATGCAAAAATGAAATAATTAAACTGTAAACAGTTACATGATGATGATACAAATTCAATCATACAACTAGTACTAACTTAGTAACTACTAAGTTACTAAGTTACTAACATAAAGGATGGCATTTCCAGCTCAACACTGTTGTCCAGACTCCAAACCCATATCATCAGGAAACACATCTCACATCTTTGTCTTTCCCTTCAACCACTCTTCTCTCTGCCCAGTGCCTGCAAATAAGACAGAGGTTGGTGTGCAGATACACCACTAAGTCACTTGACACGATGACAAAGAGAAGAGTTCAACAAAAGAGTTTATACTTGAGTGAAGGGTACATTTTTACTGGGGTCGTGACAGAAGAGTTCAACAATCAATGCTACCAACATCGAGGTACATAAAGGGTATGGTGCCCTTGATTAAATGCCAGTTTCATACCCTCTTACATGATAGAATCTAGTGGAAACATTGCAATCCTGCCAATCTTGAAATCCTGAAAACCGTTACGTCTGTTGAATTTTGAATGGGACCTAAAATTCTACTTTCTCCATATGAAGTCCAATGAGGTTGGAACCACTCTCAAACATCCTGAAACAATTAATGGTAATGTTAAAAATTTAAGTAAAAGGATCCTTTATCTTTCATTTTCATCCTTTTACCATTACTTACTAGGGCGGGTAAAATGGAGGGGGTGGGGACCTCTTTAAATAGAATTAGTAAGGAAAAATAACCCTTAGTTGCACACTAAAACACCTCACCCCTGCAACTTGCATGAGAAAACATGAGCCAGGTCCTTTTCTGAGCAGGACACGTGTCCTATTTTCAAGACACGCGTGTCCTGTGAACATGACACGTTCTAAACGAGTATCCGACACGTGCCCTACCATTTGGTGTCCGACACGTAGGATTCGCAACACGAGGGGGGGTTTGGACGTGTCAGGTGACTTAGGTGGTAACACTTCTAATATTCCAATTATTTTGTGCCTTGTGAAGACTTTGTACTAGGGTGCAAGATTGTGTGATAACAGACCAATCAAGATGGACAATAATATTTGGGTGTAAGTGTTGATATTATGGTAGCTGCGGGAGGTATTCACCTCCACGTGTAAACCTGGCGAGAATAGAATATTCCAAGAAGCAAGAAGAAACCCTAATTAGTTGGCTAATAACCCTAGAAGACAAGTCGGCTCAAAAGGATAATTTGTATTAGGTTATTAGCCTCCAAGAGAAGAAATCGGCTAAAGGAAATATTATATACTAAGTAAATAGGCACCCAGAATGAGAAGTCGGCCCAGGCAATTTGTCAGTTTTAGTATAAATACAGGAGGCCAGTCTTCATTCTAGCAGGCATTCTCAAAACTACGGAAGCAGCACTTGTGCACACTGCAGTTGGTGAGTTTGTGCACAAGTTTGGAGGAGAGTTGTCTTTGTAGCTACTGTAGCTAGCAGATTTCGATCTTGGCTTGGACTCTCTCTTGGTTATGGTTTGGACTCTCTGATTAGCTCTTGTTACTCCTATTTGGTGTTCTATCCTTGGAGAGAGGTGCGCTATCTTGTTTGGCTATCTAGCCTAGGGTTTTCTTCCGGAATGATTCTCTGTCAAGGTTAAGGTGCTTGGGGGTGGCTTCGGCCTCTGGTTGGGTGACAATAGTGATATTGTCTATGGTTAAACGTGTTGATTTGTGTACCTTGGGAGGTGTTCCCCATGTGTTTTCCCTCCTTAGCACATGTGGGAAAGTCATTTGGCACTTTGTCCTAGTACTTTATGTCTATTTGTACTTTGACTTTGGTTAAAGTACATTATGTCACTTTTTGCTACTTTGACTTTGGTTAAAGCACATTATGTCACTTTTTGGTAAAGAGTGAACATTAAATTACCTTTTGGTGATTTTGAGGAGACATGAGTTGATTCTAGGAATTAACCCAAAAGTGGGTTTGAGATTAGATTTTGATGGAGTGATCTCATCCCTTGATTAGGATTGATCTCATCCATCCAAATCCAGTTTCCTATTTTTGCCTAAAGAGGGGCAAAGGCCAAAGGAGGGGCCATTGTTTCAAGGAGGCTTTTGTTCATGAGAGGAGGAGCTGAGCTTCAGATGAGGTTTCTGTGCTTCGAGGGTGAGGAAGAGGAGGCCGCTTGCATCCAGTATTGGCAGCTTGGAGCATCATTCTTCCTTGTTTTATTGGAGAGATTCTTCAACAGAGGAGGGCGCATGGCTCATGTGCTATTTTGTCACCCGAGGGATTTCTAGCCACGCTTCCTTGATGTCGCTTGGAGAGTGATCACAGCAGCAAGACAACCATTCCTGTGGAGGGGAATCATCATCTGACATCTCAGGAGAATTCTGGAGCAGATCTGGCAGCTTCAGAGGGGGCTAATTCATACATTCTCCTTCGGGCAGTTTGAGCTTGGATAGTTTCTTCTTCCCGGAGTTGCTATTGTACCGTGGTTCTTGGTTGGTATTGTATTTTCATCGTAAAGATTATTGGGTTCTATCTCATATATACATCATCTCAAATCCCGGTTTTCCTGGTGACCAGTGGTCATATGACCAAAACACCAGGTTCGCCACTACGATTTTAGTGTTTATTAGCTATTAGGACCTGCCTATTTCAGCATAAAACATAGAATAGGTGTGTTGTTATTATTTGGAAAGCATGTATGTATTTTCCCACATGGAAACTACTGCTAGAGCACCCAAACATAGATACCGTAAACTATAACACATCACGCAAACCAAAACTACGCTATCGCTATAAAACAACAGTAATTAAAATTTATGACAGCAAGAAAACTTAGTGTCTTAGCTTTGGTCAAAGACAGACCAAGAAGGTTGTTGATAGGACCTGGAAATTTCACATGGTATCGTGAGTTTCGCCATGATTTTTCGACAGTTTGACAGCTTATTTGTGTGGCTGCCATATACATTCATTAGGTTGGATTTTGAGACAGCCATTAACTCCTTCAAGCACGACACCGGGCGTAATTCTTGCGAGTTGTTGGGCGCTTTGAGACACCAGATCGCTTCTCTTTTCTCACCTATGCAGTAGGAGTGAGGATGATTTCTTTTGACCTCTTTTCACACACCCATTTGACAGGGAGTGAGGTCGTTCACATTGTCTCTTTCACACCGCTTTGATGTGGAGTGGAGACGTTGTGTACCTTGGCAGAGCAAAGATCGCTTGGGATTGCAGATTGATGTTGATGCCCCACATCTCGAGCGGGCTGGAGGATAGGCTAGTTGGAGCTAGCAACCGGTCTTCTTGGAAGGCTTTAATGGTTTTCGCTTGAGGACCTCGAGCTATGGACATAGTCGAGGCAGTTGTTCCTACGATTCATGCGACTGCTCCCCTGCCTTGATCGGCGAGTACGTGAAGAGGAACAACAAGGCGAAGAGGATCTATCTCCGATGGGATCCGAGATCACATTATACCCATTATCTTGGAAGGCCCATGCATATCAGATGTGGGCAGCTTCGACCAAGCTATATGAGAGCTCTAATGAGAACCTAAAGTTGGTTCTTCATGATAGGCTCGAGTTATCCGCGATACCAAGGATGAGTCGGGCTTTTCCATTTCGCTAGATTCACCTGCATCCGAGATGAGCTTGGAGCTGTTGGAGAGGTTGTTGATCCTAACTATTTGGTGAGGCAAGCTTTGCATACTTCAACAAACCAGGTCCATTCATAGGGCATTGCTGCCAGGAGCTGCCACCATGGGATAGGATGTGGATGACTCTCGGCCGTGAGGAGATCGACTGACAACAGAGTCTTCGGCAAATGGCACAGCCAGAAAGTGGTCGGTGGTGAGGATCTTGCTCTTGGGCAAAGGGCAAGAAGAAGACCTACTGGTGTTTCCAAGGTCCCAAGACCGGGGCCACCAACGGAGTGGGAGGGAGGAGCAGAGAGTGGCGCGGTCGAGTGGGCGGCTCGAGTAGTGGTCACCCGCTAAAGGGTCTTGCTGCAGATATGAGCAAAGTGAAGTGCTTTGAGCTTAGGAGAAGTTCTGGGCACTATAAAGTGACAGTGTCCGAACTGGAAGAAGAACAAGGGTGGTACGCAAATGGCCACAACAGGAGGTAGACTCTTCCCACTCGCCAGAGGGAGTGTGCCTTTCATGATTGTTGCAGTTCGGTTGAGTACACACCAGACATCTGGTATATAGACAACAGGGCTTCGAGCCACATGACTGGATTCGAGAGCACTTCTCGGAACTCAGAGATCCTGATGTAAGGATAGACATATCCTTGGTAGTATTTATCGATTGTTACAAATATTGTTGGCACAGTTTCTTTTAGGAGAGAACTTGCCACCTATATCTTTTACTGATGTTCTTTTCGTCCCTCGGATGAAGAAGAACTTGATTTCAGCTTCCACCCTCTAGGACAGAGGCTTTGAGGTTTGTTTATTGGCTCCGAGGCATTGATTTATCCTCGAGGAGCTTCTATGACCTAGCACAGAGGATTGGAGAGAGAGATCTGAACTCAGACAGACATCACTTTTCCTACCACTACTTGCTGGTACGCTACACGCAGCGACAGCTATGTGAGTCAGTGGTGACCAGATGGCTCCACCGCGATCATGGGCTCCCTTGAGGATCAGAGGTCATGGACCTGAGGCCGCTGCATCGCGATGCAGCATCAGATGTTTCGCGAGAAACTGGGTAAGTTCATTACATCGCTCCCCGCCAGTTGACAGCATCACCGGGATACTGATTTAGTACACACGGATGTAGGCCCATGTCTCTAAGTCCTTGAGTGGTTGTGAGTATTATCTCACATCCATAGACGACTACTCAAGGAAGAACTCGATCTATTTCCTGACGGCCAAGAGCATGGTCTTCGCATGGTTCCAAGAGTTCAGAGTTCTTGTGGAGAACTAATCTGGAAAGAGGATCAAGGTGTTGCGGTCGGACAACGGGGGAGGGTATTCCTCTAGAGAGTTTGTGGACTTATGTGCCAAGCATGGCATTAGGAGAGAGATGATCGTACCATACAACACCCAATCCGGGTTGCCGAGTGAAGAACCTGCTATTACAGTGCGCCGAGATCTATGCCGCATGATCATAGTCCGCCTTTGAAAATTCTTGTGGGCTTTCGAGGTACGTGCTACCCAGCTTATCCCGTAACGAGTCCCCATAGCATTTTGTATGACTCCCCGAGAGGTGGCTTTCACAGGGATGAGGCCCCATGTTGAGCATATCAGGATCTTAGGATGTTTGACTTTCTCTCATGTCACCTCGAAGAGGAGGACGAAGCTAGACCACACAACTCAGCAGGGGATTCTAATAGGATACTCAAAGGTGTCAAAGCTTCCAACGATCTACATCGGGCATCACCTCAGAGAGTGATCAGGAGCGCAGATGTGAGATTTTGAGGAGGATAAGGCTTTGGCGAGATCACTGAGTCGAGCCGAGCAGATGAGATTGATGAAGCCACCTTGCAGCCGTGTGAGGGAGCACGCCCTCTGGTCGACATGCCGTGAGTCGTGGGTGACAGGTCACCATGCAATGCTCTCTCGAAATGTGTCTCGCAAGATGTTCGGCCGATGGGGCACAAACTTCGAGAGGTGCCTCTCGTGATCGCAGAGTATCGGGCGCATGAACTCGAGGCCATTGGCTAATTCTCAAGTGAGACCTTTACCCGCTGGACCACTTCGTGGAAGACGAGATTCCAGATGGTTTCAGAGACCCCTCAAGGAGGCCATCATCAGACGTAGGGGAGCCCAAGGATCAGCTCAGACAGAGGAGGCCACCAGTAAGATTGGGATCATATTTAACACTTGTGACTACTATCAGGGACATTGAGCCACAGACATTTGCGCAACCAGTTGACCATCAGGTTTGGCGAGAGGCCATGGTTGAGGAGTATGATTCTCATCGCTAACGACGTTTGGGATGTGGTTCGAAGCCCATGGGGAAGTCCGCGACTTCTAGATGGTCAGAGTAAGATCAAGATTGTCATAGATGGCGCCGCGGGGAGAAACACAAGGCTCGTTTTTGTGGCACGGGGCTTCTCTCGATTGAGGGAGTCGATTATGATGAGACATTCGCATCTCAGCCATGCAGATACACTTCCATTAGACTATTATTGGCCATAGCGCCAGATGGGTTGGCGATTCAATCGATGGATGTTAAGACCGCTTCCAATGGTTTCATACAGGAGGAGGTGTAGATTGAGCGCCTACGTGGCTTGAGGTGAGTGACGTGGAGATTCACGCGGTGCCTTCCTCGAGAAAGGCAACTTTTATGGTTCCATAAGCTCCCCCAGCTCGTATTCTCTGATAGACACCTATTTGCTTCCATGGGCTTCGGTGAGCCGATGTTGATCCAAACCTCTTATTTCATCATTAGAGGTGAGGACACGCCATTCTCATACTATATGTGGATGACTTTTTATCACAGAGCTTCTAGGATCTCATAGCCGACCAAGTAAGCTGGGACTTGCAGCGTAATTTGAGATGAGTGATATTGCTGATGCACTATTTTCCGGGCAATGGAGGTATGGCGGTGATGGGTATCACATATTTCTGGAAGTATGCGCCAGATATTCTCGAAACAGTAAGTTCGTGATGGAGGACCTGCGCCTATGTCGACATTTGGCGATCAATTAACCGGAAGAAGCTCTTCGGCCGCATAGCCGCTATGGATGCTACGCTTACGGTGCGCTGATCTGCTTCATCTAGATGTATCCGGGTTAACACCGTATCGTATGTTTGTCGCGGAACACCCTCACCAAGCATTACGTATCGGTGCCGCCGGGTGTTCATATGGTTGGGGCAAAACACGCCTTGAGATACGTTGCTGGGACAAAGGACTCATGGCCTAGATTATGTCCGAGGCGATGGAGTTACTTTGGTTGGCTGGGCCAATGTGATTCGTGACCGGGCAAAGATGCCGGCCGACAGAAAGCACCGGTACCGCTTTAGCTTGGGGGTCGTGACTTGTTTCCCCGGTTCTGGGCGTAAGTCGGGCTGCTTTTGAGTTCACCGGTAAGTGTAGTATATGGCAGCCGGGCCGCGCCATTTGTGATGCCATTTGGCTTCGCAAGATGTCGGTAGGGTTATTTGGACAGAGATGGTTCTGACCTGATTCATTGGCGATAATCGAAGTTGCATAAACTCTCCTCGAGAATCCGCCAAGAGCCATGACAGTCGGGCATACGGAGATCGACACCAATTTCATTCGAGACCTGGTTCGCAGAGGGGCGTCAGCTTGTTATTACTTCGACAGACGAAGGTGCTGCGTGATATTCTCACCAAGGCTCACCATGGGGCGTTAATGCTTTAGAGACAAGATGGGCTCGGTGAGGAACACCTTCCTCGGTAAGAGGGAGTGTTTTGTTTTGTGCCTTGGGAGGTGTTCCCATGTGTTTTCCCTCCTTAGCACATGGGAAAGTCATTTGGCACTTTGTCCTAGTACTTTATGTCTATTTGTACTTCGACTTTGGTTAAAGTACACATGTCACTTTTGCAAAAGTGAACATTAAATTACCTTTTGGTGATTTTGAGGAGACATGAGTTGATTTAGGGAATTAACCCAAAAGTGGGTTTGAGATTAGATTTTTGATGGAGTGATCTCATCCCTTGATTCGAGTGATCTCATCCATTGAGATCTAGGTTTCCCTATTCTTGCCCAAAGAGGGGCAAAAGGCCAAAGGAGGGGCTTATTGTTTCAAGGAGGCTTTGTTCATGAGAGGAGGAGCTTGTGAGCTATGAGCATGAGGTTTGTTGAATGAGGATAGTAGGAGGAGGCCGCCAGATCCATTAATCGGGCGCCTTGGAGCGATTCTTCCCTTCGCTTATCGAGATTCTTCAACAGAGGAGGGCGCATGGCTTCGCATGCTATTTTTTGTCAATTGAGGGATTTCTAGCCATCGGCTTTCCTCGATGTCGCTTGAGTGATCATAGCAACATGACAACCATTCATGTGGAGGGGATTCACATTCCTATCTCGATTTCTCGAGCAGACCGGCAGCTTCAGAGGGGCTATTCATACATTTCTCCTTCAGCTTGAGCTCGATGTTTCTTCCTTCCGAGTTGCTATTAAAATGTGTTCTTATTGTATTGTATTTACCGTAAAAGATTATTGCTCTACCTCAAATATACATCATATCCTAAAACTAGTTTTCCCCAAGTTTTATCTGTGGTCATATGACCAAAATACCCCGTGGTCTACACATGCATTTTAGTGGTCGTTATTCATATTAGGACCGGCTCTATATTTCAGTATAAAAGATAGAATAGGTGTGTGTTATTATTATTTAAGCATGTATGTATTTTTCCTAACATGAAACTACTTGCTAAAGCACCCAAACAGAGATAACAACCATAACACATCACCAAAACCAAAACTACAGTTGGCAGTTATAAAACAACAGTAATTAAAAATTTATGATGCCAAAAAAAACTTTGTCTTAGCTTGGTCAAAAGACGCACTAAGAAGATCGCCGATGTGACCCGGAAATTTTACAAAACGAAAGCAATACTCCAGCATTATATTCTAACAGTTATGGGCCCACACTACCTTCATTCCGCCCTAACCACTGGATGGGAGCATAGCCATAAGGATACAAGCTCGTTGAAGAATCGATGCTGTGGTTCTAGCAGAGAAGTTACTGTTAATCGTCGCTGGTTACTAGGTAGGCGCGCTTAAACCCTAACTTCGTTGAGCACCCTTTAAGTGAAGTTGGATTGACTCAATTTTCTGATGTAATTAGTGCTCCCTAGCCTAGCCTACATCTCCCCGGGTAATTTCAAGAAGCTAAGGAGTTTTGAGTTTGTGGTCAAATCTATTGTTTGACCAAGTCAAAGCAGCCGTTACTTACTCTATGAAGTCGAAAACAAGTTAGATGGGGCTTCTAACTCGTGAGAGCGTGGAAGAAAGGATTGACCTCATCCTTGCCAAGAATAAAGTGTCGATATCGAAAGGAAAGATCATGAACCAGAGTTTGAAGAAGGAAAGAAAGAACCGCTAACGCTGCGCTTATGGAGAAGTTCAAAGACAAGACATCAATCCTGTTACGAGTATCATAGTGGACTCTATAAAAGACCACTTTGATACCCTACATCTCCCATCTTGACTCATCTAAGAAGATGCTTGTATGATGACTTAACAAAACTCTTCTCAAACAAAAACATTGGACAAGTAATAATGAGTTTGAAGAATGAGCTCATGGACATGAAGACTAATGATGATGACAAAGATAACATCATACTTTGTGAGAATCTTCTCAGTTAAGAGATCAACTACAAGCTATTGAAGAGATCATTTCAGAAAAGGAATTGGTAAACATAGTACTCAATGGTCTTCCCAAGATATGGGATGCATTTGCCGCAAGCATGAACACAAGGAAGGAGTATCCTACATTTGAAGAACTTTGGACTTGTTGTGCACAATAAGAATCAAGAATCAGTGCAAAAGAGAAACCCCAAAAGAAGTACGATGATCAAGCCTTCACAGCAAGGTTCAAGGATTTCAGGAATAAAAAGAAGTTTGGCTCTAGGAAGAAACCAAATCAAGAGAAAGATATGTCAAGAATACAATGCTTCACTTGTCGAAAGTATGGTCACTACAAGAATCATTGTCCCGAGTTAAAGAAAGGGAAGGAAACACACAAAGCATCAGTTGTCGAAGAAAGTGAACCCTCAAAGAAATCCAAGCAGGAAAAAACAGACTTCTTCTTCTAACACAAGGTAACAATGCTCTTCATAGTTCTTGTACATACCATGTTTTCCGTACATATCTTGCATATCTATTTCTTAGAAGATAAGATGTTCAAAGAGAAACTACACCTATGGAAGATCAACAAAATAAGGACTTGCTATCACAATGACAAGTCAGGCATTACACATGAAAGGATGAAGTACATTAACAACCCCTGGTAACAACTCATGTGGAATCTTATTACATAAGTAACAGCTGCAAGATAAGCCGAAATCAGAATCAATCTTGAAGAAACCTAGAAGAAGTAAAGACAGAAAGAAATCAACAATCAAGAGGAAATTGGAAAAAGATTTGTGACACTTTGCAGAAGGCAATAAGGATGCAGACGGAAGTGTGGACTCTCCTAGATGGAGGGAGTCAATTATATGTTTCCAAAAGAAGAGCATGCAGTGATGCATGAAGCAAGGATTAGGAGGGAGCTAATCCTAAATAATATGATCCATTGAAGATGAAGTATCTATTCATGATAGCAACCATGAAAAGCAACACGTGTTCAGTTTGACTTTAGAAGTAGTCTTCTTCGAAAAGAAGCCTTAAAGTATCCCTGGTTGTCCATCCACATCCATGATCCTATGATGAAAGAAAGAAGTTGGAATCTTCAGGAAATGGAATCTATGGAAAACTCCATGAACCTAAGAGCTAAAGAAAAACATGAGGAAGAACATGGAGATTCCAAGAGAGAAGGAAAAGCCAGAACAACTAGTCATTGTATCGAGAATCACAAGACTACCATCTTGATATGAACTCACTAAAAGCAATCAAGCAGAAGAACTGAAAGTTGTGATGAAGAACAATGTGTGGAAGACTTATGAATGAAAGCATTGCGAAATCCAGAACTAGAGGTTCTCCCAAATGGAGGGAGAAGACTATGATGATTGCTTGTTCCAGTAAACCAGATATACTTCTACATGAGCCATTATATCGTCTGCAATATCCATGGGTTGGAATTGACATCAGATGAATGCAAAAACTGTTCTCTAGAATAATTGAACAAAGAGCGTATGTAGAGCAACCTCAAGGCTTTGAGGTATACCAGAAAGAGACCCTTGTATGCAAATGAAAGAAGATTTTGTATGGACTCAAACAACTTGGTGCAAAGCTTCTCATGCACAGCAGAAGCATGGTGAAAATCTTCTATGATAAAATTCAGATTGGTTACTCAGAAGCTCAGGATGATGGATTGCAAATCCATGACAAGCTCTCATGATGGAAAAAGAAGTACCACCTGGATATGTTCCGGTTTGACCCTTGCCACGATGTTATGAGCTAGCAGGAAACAAAAGATGAATCCAACAATGAAATACTATATTGATCAGAGCTATATGAAGCCTTCAAGAGAATACCAGTGTTCCAAAAAGACCAAAGTACATTGAGATCAAGCATTACACTCTCCGTGATGAAGTCCAGAAAAAGAGAAAGTAGTTCTCCAATATATATCTCTACAGATGAGCAGATAAGCAGACATTTTGGTAAAGCCTCTCTCCAAGATGAAAGAGTTCGTGTACTCAAGTTGGAGCTCGTGGAGACGACTTCCTTATTGAAAAAGGAAGAGATGACTCCTAGGTTGGGAGGGAGCACTGATGTGTTATTGATTTATGGACAGTCATTTTTCAGTTCGAAAAATGGTCCAGGATGAGCAGTTCCTTTCCAGTTCGGAAAGTGGTTCGAGATTTCTGACGGACAGGCATTTTCCAGTTCGGAAAATGGTCCAGATCGAACGGTCATTTTCGTAATGAAAATGGTTTGATGGATTGTTGATGTGCCATAGACAGCGATTCCCCTTGTGGTTAACATAGGGAATGGACTAGGACAATCTCTCTTCTTGACGGTCACTCTTAGTAGTGGTCAAGAAGACTAGTCCGCCTCGCCGGACAATCATTCTTTCGAAGCTCACAGTTGTGAGCAGTTTCGAAGAATGGTCTGTTTTGGAGGTTGGTGCAGGACAGTCATTTCCTTAGGAAATGGTCCGGACAGTCATTCCCTAGAGCAGATTCATTCTCTCTAGGTTGCACTTTGTTTAGTGCCGGAGGAATGGCCCAGATAGGTGAATGATCTAGGTTCAGCAATCAGGGACATGCATTCCCTAGGGTAGACTCATTCTCTCCAGGTTGCACTTTGTTTAGTGCCGGAGGAATGGCCCAGATAGGTGAATGGTCTAGGCTCAAAAATCGGGATAGTTATTCTTCCTTGCTTAAGAAGAATAGTCCAGATAGCTTTGTCGTAGTCGGTCTTGTTTGTATTTTCTTGTTGAACTTGACGCAGTGTTCACTTCATGTGAGATGATCAGTCCATCTGCACAAGTTCTGATACATCGTTGATGTTTTACTTTCTTAGGGCAGATGCTCTTCCAGATCTTCCAAATGTGAGTGGAAGAATGGCCTAGATGATTCAGTTTATATATCATAACAATGTTTTTCTGTGCAAGTTGATGATATGATTGTTATGCAGACTGTATGTCTCCGAACAGTAGATATATACTACTGTAGTGGATGTGTTCCACTGATTGTGACTATATGTCACTGATCAAGTATCTGTGTGCTACTTGGTGTGGCAGTGTACCACTGGATTGTAGTTGTGTACTACTATGGATAAACACAGTCGTGTTCTATTGAATGACATTGTTCCGATCGCCTTGAAGACTATCAGTAGTGCTGGAAATGATTATCAGCTAGATGGATGATCAATGGACAAAGTTTCCACAGACGGAAAATCATCTAGGACATATGTTCGGATCAGAAGAAAGGTTCTTGTATCGCTCTATGGAGTGAGTGACTTATCCAGCATCATGTTCGATTATTCAAATGGAGTATGGTTTCGAGAGATGATGCAGTTGATGACACTGATAGTGATGATGGTGCTCATGATCTAATCATGAGATAGTCTATACGACTATGTTGATGCTACTAGGTGAATGGTATGTTTGTGCTCAAGACCATTACCTTCAATACCTCCCTAGCTAGGAGGGAGTGTTGATATTATGGTAGTTGCGGAAGGTATTCACCTCCATGTGTAAACCTGACGAGAATAGAATATTCCGGGAAACAAGAAGAAACCCTAATTAGTTGACTAATAACCCTAGAAGACAAGTCAGCTCAAGAGGATAATTTGTATTAGGTTATTAGCCTCCAAGAGAAGAAGTCGGCTAAAGGAAATATTACATACTAAGTAAATAGGCACCCAGAATGAGAAGTCGGCCCAAGCAATTTGCCAGTTTTAGTATAAATACACGAGGCCAATCTTCATTCTGGCAGGTATTCTCAAAACTACAGAAGCAGCACTTGTGCGCACTGCAGTTGGTCAATTTGTGCGCAAGTTTGGAGGAGAGTTGTCATTGCAGCTGCTGCAGCTAGCATATTTCGGTCTTGGCTTGGACTCTCTCTTTGTTATGGTTTGGACTCTTTGATCAGCTCTTGTTACTCCTATTTGGTGTGCTATCCTTGGAGAGAGGTGTGCTATCTTGTTTGGCTATTTAGCCTAGGGTTTGCTTCCGGAATGATTCCCTGTCAAGGTTAAGGTGCTCGGGGGTGGCTTCGGCCTATGGTTGGGTGACAATAGTAATATTGTTTATGGTTAAACGAGCACATCCATTATATTCTAACAGTAAAGACATATATTAAGGCATGGAGTGTATTACCACAAAATCTAACACCTTAATGTGAAGCTTTCACAAGGTTCCAAGACTAATGGAACATCAGAAATGTTACCACTGTCACCTTAGAAACAATTTCCCTATTTTTACTTAAGGGGTATCCAACACAAGGGAAGCTTCCCTTATAAGACTTAGGACTCCTAAGGAACGACACAATCAATTCTAAGTATTCCTAAGTGTCTACCTAAAATAGCACCAATAAGAAATAACAAGCTAGTTGAGGGCAAGGTGGTTTATTCAAAGTAGATTCCAGATTTGGTTAAGTGTTCTAACACTGATTTAGGGGGTTTATCAAATACTAATTTTATGCAAAACAATCCCAAAACCATTCAAATTTGAAAACTACCAACGGCAGTTGTAACACTTGCATAAATGATAGAAAATTACAGCGATAAACAAGTTACAATAGCAATATAATTTAGCCCTCAAAACGAATTATAAACTGGTAGATAATAGGGCTAAAATAATGAATAAATCTAGGGTTTGATTAACTTTTAAAATCTGAAAATTACAAGGAATATAACAGCTAACTAAAACAAGACGTATAGCCCTAATTATGCATAAGATATAAATCAGCAAGAAATGTTTTATGCAATAAAATCATTTTAGGTCAAGCATGCAAGAAAACCCTAGGATTTTAGGTCAAGAATATGCAAGAAAACCCTAGAATTTTAGGTCAAAATATGCATGAAAACCCTAGACATCTAGGATTTTTTATGGCTGAAAATTAAATGTAAGTGAAACAAAACCCTAAATTTACCCTAAAACATTGATAAAAACGAAGTTTTGAATATTAGATTGACTAGATGGAAGAAGGCTAGTGCCCAATAAGTTTTTTGGGGCATATGGAGTCAACTAAGACCTACTTTGGGAGGATGTAAGTAGATCTAGGGTGATATCTAGGGCTGTCCACTACAAACTCTAGAAAATCCACCTAATACCTTTAAAAATTCAAGAATAATTCAAGGCAAAACACTCCACTAATAATCTTCCAAGGGTTTAAATGAAGGGATTTGTCAAAGAACAATATGAAGAGAATTCGCCGCCACCACCAGAGAACCACAAGTATACTAAATAATCTTTCATAAACAAAATCCAACAAGATGTACAGAGACCACTTACTCAAGAAATTGTTTTTATCCATAAATCCTAGACATGAAAATCCATGGAAGTTGCAAGGTCATCCACAAAACATCATCTTTAAGAAGGTGCTCTGGTTATCCATCCATAGCAAAAATATAGAAGTCACAGTAGACAAGTAATGTTCTCCACAAGTAGCAATGATCCAAATGAGAAGTGCTTTTATTATTTATATGAAAGATCTAGCACCCTTCTCATTAAAACAACAATATTTTCCTAGCAAAATCCCTAAGAAAATAAAATATGTCTTTATCTCTTTACAAACTCTAGAGATAAGGTCACAATACATAAATAATCCATGATACAAGAGTGTATAGGTCAACAAGACCCCCAACAATGCTCCCAAGATGAATTACAGTGCTCAAATGCTAAGACATCCTCCACAACATGTGGAACGACCTCCTCAAAAAGTGTTCTATGAGGGGTCAAAAATTCAGCGATAATCATCTCAAGGCAGATTTTAAAAGCACCATAATTATATCAATTTTGCTCGAATTTCTATTATGACCACATTTCAGAAATCTCGTGGCCATTTTGCATCTAATGGCATTGATCTGGTGGAATTTCAGGCATTTTGTCAAAAGATATTTGCTCCTGAAGTTGGCCGCACTTAGAAATATGTAAAAAGGCATGTGAAGGGGCTCAAAAGTGAAACATTCCCTCCAAAGAGTGCAGTGTTTCATCCTCCAAGGTTAAAGTCCAATGTTCCTTCAAGTCTTCGGGATGGGGGTGCGCGGGACCGGGGAGACGCACAGAGGTGACGTGTGGGAGCACCCCCAAATTTTGGGGAAATTCATGGGGGACGTCGAGGTCCCTAGCATAAGGGTCCCCGTCTCTAAAATTATAAAAAAATATAAATATTAATGATAAAATCCCAACAATAACAATTCATCCCATGTAAATTCATCATTGTGCAATGCAAATAGCAAAATACTAAATAGTAAACAGTAAACTAGTACTAAATTCAAATATGTAAATGATATAAATAATAAACATAATTCTGATTCTGATTCAGTAATGAAATACATTGATTCATAAATCATAAAAAATTGAAAAAGATATAGTAAAATATTGTATATATTGATTTAAATTCATCATTCATCATTCTAGAATCTAATTAATAAATTAGTATTAAGAAAAATAATAGATACGGAAGTCTGAAATTGTAAATTGAAAATACTCAAACTCAAAAATAGTAAGGAGTGACGAGTCAAAGACTCAATCTAAGGTCACCAGAGTCGGGACTTAAAAGTTACAAATGAAAAAAAAATGGGCAATGAACATTGAAAATAAAATGAGCATCAAGGAGTCAATCTCATTGATTGGTCCTCAACATCCATTTGTTGCATGAAGTCATCGAAATGTCACTATGTGAGGTAGGTTTCTAACTTTTCAATAAAATTCTTTTTCGCTTTTTAATTTTTGTTCTGTTTGTTTTTTTTTTAAATTTTAAGTCTTATTAGCCAAAAATTTAGGGGGGACGCCCAGGAGTCCCCCTTTGGAGGGGATGCATCCAGAAGCACCCATTTTCGAGAGGGGGCGCCTAGAAGCACCCCTTTTGGGGAAACACGCCCCCCACACTGGGGAAACGCACCCCCTGCATCTCCCCGTGCTTCCCCAAAAGGGGGACGGGGGAAACATTTCCCCAGGAGCCCCCCCTGACCTAGGTGTGTGGGAAACGTGGGGGGCGCACACCCTACCTTGGGAGACGCATCCTCGTGGAACACTGGTAAAGTCACCTCCAAAAGATGCAACATCCCATCATCAACGTGCCAGGTCATCTCCACTGGGTGCTAGGACATCTCCACAAGGATGCCACGTCCTCGTAAGGCTTAACATCCTCCAAATAATGTGCAACACCCTCTCTCAAGTAGTGGGACGGCCTCCATCAAATGTCCTAGTAGCCCCTCAAAGTCCTCCAAAGGGACAAGGCTCAATCAAGTGGGTAGCCATAAGAAATCCATCGTCCAAGGAGAGGCTCATGCGGTCCAATGTATCCATCAAACCCGAAGGCATGTACACAAGTCAAATAAAATATATGAAGCGAGTCAGGTCAATGTAAAATCCATTAGATAGATCACATTAAGTATCCTCTTTAAACTTCACACTAGCTCATAAAGTTATTCAACTTGTCAATTTTAGGTATGAGAGGATGATTATTAACCACTATTAGGCATGTCAGTACCCAAGAAAAGGAGTATTTCACAAGAAATCCATCAAGGAGTATGTATAATGGCACATGGTTTGGTTTGGGGTTCACTGCATGGGTGGTGGCATAGTCATGAAAGGTTATGTATGACAGTCATCCTCATGAGCACCTTTGTATGAGGGAGCACTTAGGCAATGAGTTGCCCTTTCCTCGGCACAGTGCCTTTCCAAACCCCTACTCGCCTTTTTCTTTGCTCCTCCAACCTTTTTTCGCTTTTGATTTTCATTTTGCTAAGTCCTTTTTGTTAGGTCTGTATTCATTGCATAGGACTTGGGGTGATGGCCTCTTAGCAAGGGGACAAAGTTCATGCTTCTTATTCTTTCTTGGTCCCTGACTTTGCTTTTCTTTCTTCTCTGCTTGATTTACATTTTGAGTTTTAGCATTTTCTCTTTCTATGTTATATTTTTTTATATAAAGTTGCATCAACCTTGATCATTCTAGCTCCTTCTTCTCATGGGATTATGAGGCATGAACCTTTATGGTGACATATGACAGCCAACCCAAAAGAAGGGATAACGAAGATGGAAAAGGTGAAGCATGTTACATACGGACTAGGATATGGACACGTTACCCCTATCAAGGCCCCCCAATAGTACAATTTTGCCCAAGAGTGACAACACTTGACTAGGAGATGATGATGACCACTAAGGTGAAACAACCCAAAAGATATAAATTCAAAGCATCATGATCCATCATCCAATTCAACCCATGATAACTATTTTCATGTCAAAAACATTGAACATTAGCACTTGATATCAAGTATCAGAACAAAGTACCTCATGTGTGTCATGCACCATGTCATCTGATGTGAATGAACTGAGCATAAAGTGGAAGGCATCTATGGGAAACTATCTACGAAGAATCCTGAATGTCATCGTAACTGTTGTATATGATGTGGATAGGAGAAAAAATACCCTCTAGCTACCCCTAGATGTGAGGGGGTAACATGGTGGAACATTCAAATTATCCCACCTTTCGACCACATATTTATGAATATGATTGTACAAGATCACCCACGATCAAATGCTTCTAAAGGGAATAGTATTACCTAGAATTTAACCTTTCAAAACACATTTCTTTGCAAGGATTTCCAGCACTACATTCAATAAGATTAGGTCCAAAACATTGAAAAGAAAACATCCATTGATCTCCCATAACCTTCAAAAGCCTTCAACAATAGTACTCTAGTGTTTGCTCAAAGTTTCAACAACCATTACAATAGGAAGGAGCTCCTCTTAAATAGAGTTAGAGATCAAAACCCTCACAAATAAAACAATACTATCCATGATCTTTCCTAGTAAAGCATATAGAAACATTATCCTCTAACAAATCCCTTAAGACAAGTCAACAATGAATAATAAAATAGAGATATATATGTGTCCATGCGACTTGTCCTCTCCTCAAGCAAGGACAACACCTTTAATTAGATGGTTTGACCATGTAAAATCCTCCAAGGGTCCACATAAATCCTCTCCAAGAGGAGCACCCCACAAACTGACCTCAATATATGTGCCAAGATGCCTCAAACCATAGAGAGCTCCACCAAAAGAAGGCAATGAACTTCATTAAATGCTGACAATATGCCCAAAATAGCCAAAACAGCTAGGGTGTCTCCTCCAATGGTGCAAAATACTCATCCTCTAAGGTACAAGAACAATCAAACAATGTGCCAAACCCCAGATCCATGAATGAGGGAGGCATGAAACCACGTGCTAGTATAGAGCCACGTACATGGTCCTTAAAATAATCTCTAAATCCATAGAAAGGAGACAACCCAATCAAATCTGCAAAATAGATTGGTCAAACTTTAATAAATGTGCCATAGAGTAAGGATTAAAGAAAAGCTCTACATACATACATAGTCAACCATCTCAAGAACACCGGAGTCCCAATGCTAGAAAGTCCCACATAATATAGGGTGCTTCATAATCAAGGTGAATATCAAATTAATAGCCCACCAATATAGTTGTTGGAGGGCTAAACAACCTAAAAGAAAGCGTGGAGTGTGCCACTAAATAAGCCACAAGACATGATAATAATCCATAGATGAGAGAAGTACACCTCATCTAACCAAGGTGCTCCACCAAAGTCATTGAATAATAGTGTAGTCTCCAAGTTATGTGCTCTAAGGACTGTTATCGCACAGTTTGTAGCTAGGAGTAAAGGCTATAGGGTAGAAGGCCAAACTGGCGTAACAAGAACCTATCCCACCCAATGTCACCTCGATGGGTAGGTTCTTTCTCTTTAGGGAGGCTAGGCCCAGGGGAGACGTCCCGGTGACCTAGCGTTTTGAAAGGGCAAAGGATAATAGGACAAGGTCAAGTTCCCCCTTTCACAGATCACTGCCAATCAGATAGTCCGGGCTAAACAGCCAATAAAGTATAACCAAAGAAAAGAAAAGCACTTGCTTGAGACAATACAACAAGGAAACTGATACGTGCAATCTTGGTTAGTACTTCATATATGTTAAAGATTATCTGATATTCAATATGAGCAATTTAAAAGTAAATGTTGACGAAGTCAATGTTTACAAAATAGCAATAGCAGTAATGTCACTTCATCAATAAATACTAGAATGATACAGCATTCAATATATCGAATAACTTCTTAACTCAATTAATGCCTTCAACTATCATTCAATTACTCAAAAGACAAAACGTTGCTGCAAATAAGATGAAATATTCAATGATGACGTCAACAACTTAGGGTTAGTAGGTTAGTCTAGGCTAGGGTTAGTGTAATTAGGGTTTCAATTCAAAAGGGTTTGAGAGTGTTTGGACCCAATTCTACTTCAACATTTGAGGCTTGAGATCAGTGCCTTAGGGTTAAATGGAGTCAATTATGGAGGATGCAAGAGTTGAAGGGGATGAGACTTAAAGGACTAGAAGGATAAGTTTTGGAGTGTTGCTAAAGTAAGGCTTCAAAATCGTAACCCTAGGGGAGAGAGGCTCACTCCGGTGTTGCTAAAGCAAGGCCTCGTGCTCTCTCCTCCTTCCCGACAGACAGCTAGCTCAAATGAAGCACAAAGTCAAGACAAGAGGGTTTAAAGAGGGAGAGTGTTGCTAAGGCAAGGCTCTTTCATCAAACCCTAAAAGAAAACAGCCCTAGGTGTAGATAACCTAGGCCTGGGACATCCTCCTTCTCTTGAAGTTAAAAAGGTACAGCTAGCTAAAGGGAAGAAGAAAAAGGAGTGTAGCTATGGCTAGGCTCTCTTCTTCTTCTTCAATGGCTAAAAGCTTTTCTATCAGGGGACATGAGACAAGGACCTACTTGTGTGCTTGTCACCTAGGCTTTTTATTCAGCAAATTATAAATACATTGTAAGAAATAAGACTACAACCATTCAATCAAGAAGTTTTGTAGAAAAATACTTACAATTCATCAAGAAATAATCATGCAAACCCTAGTTGTAACACCTGCCTTCAAGAAAAACACCATAGAATGCCAAAAATCTCTTCCTTCAACAAGTGCGCCTTCCTCAAATCAGCCAATAACCCAAATAGGGCGCAAATTTCAGACCTCACTATGAGTGAGTGAAAAAATGATGAAAAGCCTCAATATATAGTGTATCAATGACCTAATTTTACCTTTTAGGTCATAAAAAGGCCAACAAGGCCATAATGTCAAAATCATATTGTTTTTACATTAAATGCTAAGTAAAAGCCCTAATCAAGCAAAAGGTTCTTCAAGCCCCCTTGAGGGAGACGTTATCCCTTTCTAGGGCCAGTGCAGCATCCATAAGCCAAACATTAGCCCACTTTGGGATCTTCCAAACCGCCACACGTGCCAACCACCCTGTCCATCTGCCATACGCTTATGATGACGTCATAAGCCTCCTGGTGAC
>SNQJ01S0018742.1:143706-173685 GCA_010110895.2 Picea sitchensis
TATAGGCTTTGGATAAATCACTATATCCCACGAATATCCCCTTCTTTCCTGAGGGTTCTAGTTTATTCCTTTTGTCTTTGGGAATATGAGAGTAAACTGGACATCCAAATATTCTTAGGTTTTCCACGTTAGGTTTCTTACCTAAGAAGGCTTCTTCTGGTGTCATGTCCTTCAATATACAATGAGGGCTTCTGTTCTGTACATATATTGTTGTCATTGCTGCTTCTCCCCATAGAAACATGGATAGACCTTGATCGTTCAATAAGGCTTTTACCGTTTCTTCAATAGATCTGTTCTTTCTTTCTGCTACACCATTTTGTTGAGGATTATAAGGAACAGTCAGCTCCCTCCTAATCCCTGTGGATTTGCAGAATGCAACGAACTCCTTCGAGGTGTATTCTCCTCCATTATCTGTTCTTAATTTCTTGATTTTCTTGTTCGTGAGGTTTTCTATTTCTGCCTTGAATTCTTGGAACTTGCTGAATACTTCATCTTTTGATTTTAGTAGGTATAGCCACGTCTTTCTTGAATAGTCATCTATGAAGATTACGTAGTAAAGAGATCCTCCCAGAGATGTGACTGGCATTGGACCGCAAACATCTGAGTGTATTAGATCTAGGATTTCCTTCGATCTGTTGTTGCTGCTTGGGAATGGTTTCTTGATATTCTTCCCAAGGGCACATCCCTTGCAAATTCCTTCATGTGTAGATTTCAATTCTGGTATTCCTTCAACCATTTTTATGAGAAAAGGTAATGCTTGATAATTGATATCAGCGTACCTTCTATGCCAAAGCTCGTTAGGGTTGACTTCGTCATGTACTAGAGCTTCTTCATTTTGTTCTAGTAGTCTATACAGATTTCCTTAACGACTTCCAATAACCCTAGCATCCTCTATGCTGGAATTCTTATGCCATGATAACACCTTTCCATCCATGAAGGTTATTTTGTTTCCTTCATCTTCTAAACATGATATCGATACAAGATTCTTTTCTAAACCAGGTACATATAAAACATTGCTTAAGTGAACAAGATTACCTGATTCCAACTTGACGGAGGCTTGTCCAAATCCTTCGACGGGGTAAGTGCTTTTGTCTCCAGGCTCCACTTTGTACGATGTCTTTCTCTCATTTAGATTTGAGAGTCTGGCTTGATCTCTCGTCATGTGCCTAGAAGCTCCACTATCGATTATCCACATGTCATCTTCAATCATCCCAGTAAGTGTTGAGTAGTGTAAAAGACTGATTGTTTCACACATGTCTTCAGTTGACTGGTAACTAGTCATGCCTTGATCCAAAACTTCAACTTCGTCATTTCTATCTTCTGAGACAGCCAAGAGGTGCGTTGAGTTAGGGTGCATTTGAATATCTTCTTCTTGAGCGAGATGCTCCATCACAAGGTGTCGAATCGGAGATTTAGGGTTTCTGCAACTGCTTCTGCTACTAACCCTAGCTGCAGTGTTTTTGGAAGCTGCTCTTGCTAGTAACCCTAGCGGCAGTTCCTCAGCGAGCTCAATATCCTAGTGGCTATGTTTCCTTCCAGCATTTTAGGCTGAATGAAGGGGGTGTGGGCCCATAACCTGTTAGAATATAGAAGATTGTGCTCGTTTTACCATTGATGATACCCTCGTCACCCAACCATAGGCCGAAGCCACCCTCCGAGCACCTTGACCTTGACAAAGAAGAGAATCCTGGTAGCAATCCAATAGCCAAGAGAGGCTAATGCACCAAGCAAGAATAGAAACCAAGCTGATCAGATAATCCCACCCAAAGGCTAGCGCACACCTTCCCAGAAACTTGCACACAAGCTGCTATTGCACCTGCGCAGATCCAGTTCTCTCTGCAACTGCTGAGATGTTTATAATGAGAACCGACGCCCTGTATTTATAGTAGTCTAGGTAGTTTTACTGGGGCCGATTTCTCCTTCTGGGTACTAATAAATTCATTTTAAATATATTTCTGCAACCGACAACTTGTCTAGGGTTTCCTTCATTTCTTTGCTTCCTTCCGGAATATTCTAATCTCGTCATAGGTCACAATAGAGGTTCATACCTCCCGAAGCTACCATAATATTAACAGCTACAACTTCCAAGATTTTCCAGCACCAACCCCTTAGTTTACAGGCTCCAACCTGAAGGAAGCTACAACTCCCTCGATTCTCCAACTCCAACTGGAAGGAGGCTCCAACCCCCTTTCCTTGCCCCTTCCTACCTCCCTGAAACATAAATGGAGACTCAACCTATCACTGAAACCGTCACTGACAGTCAACATGTCACTGTCACTGATAATCATGTCATTGTCATTGATAATCAACCTGTCACTGTCACTGTCACTGATATAGATACATCAGCATCATCAAACCAGATCCATTCACATAGATCATATGCCAAGATCACCAAGAGCATCTCTCAAAACATATGCTCAACATCACCAAGATATGCCTCAAACCATGTAGCAAGCATGTACCAAAATATGCCTCAAGCATGTGCAATACATCCATGATAAACCATAAACCATGTACCAAAGATATACCTCAAATCATATGCCCAAAATCACCAACATATGTCTCTAGCCATGTGCCAAAGACTCTCCAAGATATGCCTCAAGCATATACCATAATCATCAAGATTTGACCCTCAAAACATACATAAAGACATACCTTTCATTCTGTAAAAACCCTAGTGCATCAAATCTTTGATCATCATACCTTCCTCAACTTCAACATCAAGAGAATGGCACCTTTTCAAAACTTTTCAACAAATCTGTGATTCATACACTGTCAACCCGTGTACATCCACGCCTTGCTCCACTACAACCTGCGGATAACCTCTGAAATCTACGTCTTACTCCACTACCACTCACGGATAACCTCATAAAACTCCTTGCTCTCCTCGACCTCCTTTCTCCTAGGCCAGATTTGCTTTGTTGAGCTCGCCAATCGTCCTAGCACAAGTGTAGACCCACTTATGCTAGCTCCATACACAAACACACACTTGCTTGGATGAACAAATGAGAGGTTCTTGATGTGTATTTATACTTTTCCAAGTGCCTCCTTTATTTGACTTTAGAGCCGACCTGTAAATTTTTGTTGCAACAACTTTTTATCCTTTCATTAATTTTGGGGCCGACTTGTAACTTCTTATCCATACTTCGAGGCTTCATCTTTAACAGGGCATAACTTCTCAACCGTCAGGAACCACGTGACGTACCTATTGGCATGTTTTTACAGGAAGAGTGTGCTTGTTATTGATGCAAGAACAGCAGCAATGATGGCGAACAAGAAAAGCATAAGCTCAAGAGGAGAAGCGAACAGTATGCAGAGATCAAATCTCAGAAGGAAAAGCATAAGCTCAGGGTGAGAAGCCTCAGCAGCCGTCCGATCAAGAAATTGACCGTGTTGATTGTCTAATATTACGGACGTCGGTCATATGAGTGGCCGTGGGCTTCAGGACCATTGGAGGATCGTCATTGTCGGATCTGCAAGCCAAATCAACGATAGGGATGAATTGCAGAGAGCAAAAGAAGAATTAAACAACTCGCTAGTTCTAATCCCGCAATTGGTCTAGATCGTCAGATCTCATACACCCAAATATCGACGATTGTGGTGGATCTAACAAACGATCAAATTAAGTCGGATTAAGTCGTGACTGTCGGATGCGCAATCGCCAGATCAACAGCAGGGATAGATTGCGGAGATCGAAAGGATAATTAAATATTGTGCTATTTCCAATCCCGCAATTAGTCAGGACCATCAAATCTTATAGCCTCGAAGATCGACGATTGTGGTTGACTCACCAACAGCGCACAACTTCAAAATTGCAGAGTTTTGGTGACGAGTTAAATCACTCGCAAGTTGTGGTTCTGCAACCATCCTTGATCGTCAATCTGCTTTGAGTGTCTTCACGACTGTTGGATCACGTTTCAGTGGAAGGACAGGATAAGCTAGAAGAGAAGCACCGAAGATAGATCAAGCCATCGATCTAAGAACATGATCGACGAACAACATTTGGTTCACGTCAAAAGTTGTGAGGAGGTTATTGTTCGGGGAATCTCACTTCGGAAGAATTGGCAACTTGAGAGTCGAATTACCCGAAGCCCGAAAATCCAAAATGAATAAGGACCATCGGATCTGGAGAAAATGCAATGACTGTTCGATCACCTTAAGTGGAAGGACAGGATAAGCAAGGGCTGAGATCTAAGATCTCGATCACCCGAATTTTCGTCATCCGTCGGATCGAATTAAATGGAAGGATAGGATAAGCAAAGATGGAGAGTCGTTGGATTTAATCCAAAGCAAAGCTGCATCGCAAACAGATCAAGTCGTTGTTCTAAGATCTTGATCCAACGAACGTCATTCGTTTCGGGTCTAAAGATGTGAGGAGGTTACGCTCCGGAAAAATCTCACTTCAAGAATTCAGTTTGAGATTTGAAATCGTCAGATCGTTCGAAGAAGATCTCAAGCGTCAGATCATCCGAAGTGAATCTGGGTCGTCTGATTCAGAGTGTCAGTTTGAGATTTGAAATCCCTGAAGTCCAGAGAGCCGGAGAGCCGAAATAAATTCTCAACCACTGGATCATCCGAAGAAGATGTCAGTCGTCAGATCGTCTGAAGAAGATCTCAAGCGTTGGATCGTCCGAAGTGAATCTGGTTCGTATGATCCAGAGCGTAAGTTTGAGATTTGAGATTTCAGAAGTCCAGAGACCCGAAGGAGTTCTCGACCGTTGATCGAGAAAGGGGACGCAGAACCATTGATCTAGTTGAAAGGTCAATTTCCCAAAGTAGAGGCAGAGTCGTCGATTGAGAAGGACAAGTGTTCGTGGATCATCGACTCCAGAAAATTGGCGTACGGAAGAAAGCAGGTTTGAGATTTGAAACTCCCGAAGCCCAGATCACGAAATAAATCACAGTCGTTGATTTAGGGAGGTTGGATCTGATCCGCAAACCATGAAAGACCAAATCTAAACCGTCCGTTTAGGAGCACCGTCAAGATCATGAGATCGACGATCCTGTCGCATTGCGGGGTCAGAACATGCTCGGGTCTTAATTTTTCGTGAGCGGGCCGCAATCAAAACCACGGAATCGCCAAAGGCATACGTGGAGCTTTGTAGTGAATTGCGAGGCGAAAAGCGGATTGCCCCCAAACCACCTTTGGTCGTGCCCGCAATCACGAGGTCACATGAGAGCATCGCCCAAGCTCACATCAGCAGAAGATAGGGGAAGGAGCTAGTGCTGCTAGGCTCCACGTCGAAGGTTACACATTGAAAAGTCAAAAAAGTCCTCTACGCGTATAATCCAACGGCGTTGATCAAACCGAGTCTGATCGAAGGGTTGTTGTTTCACTTCGTGGTTTCTTGATCAGTTACGATTCAGTTATACTAACTGAATCATTGTTCTAGGGCATTGGAATCATGGCTCTTGAGCGTTCTGAGATTCCTGACATGGGCGTTGGAGATTCGGAGAGTAACAGATGACGAGGGCATGAAGAAAAGAAAGATGCCATGACAGAGGAAGTTTGATGTTTCTCGGTAAAACAAGTTGAATTGTATGTGATCAAGAAGACAGTAGGAACAGAGTGTGAAAGATGCAGAGATGAAGAACATAAGCTAGACAGAGCAAAAATGGTGAAAACAGCAGACTGTACGAAAACTTAAGCGCAAGAAGATGCGAGCAAGAACACACTGATGTAGGCAGAGCATAGCAGTGTAGTCGAATAGTGATGAGACTAGTAAGCCATTGATAAATACTATATCACTGTAATAAATTTCAGAAAGCAAAGATTTATATCTCAGGGTGGTAGGGTGGTGCTAGGGAGGACTGTTGTCCTCAAAGTTTCAAGTGGGTTCTTGAACACAGGGAGTTGTAGCTTCCATCTAGTTGCAGCCAGAAAAACCAAGGTGGTAGGATGGTGCAAGGGAGAACTATTGTTCTCTGTTGTACAGGTTGGTTCCTATGTGATTGGAAGTTGGTGCTTCCATCCAGTTGGTGCTGGAACACTCAGGGAGTTGGTGCTTCCTTCTAGTGGGTGCTAGAGAAACCAGAGAGTCGGTGCTCTCAGCAAGTTGCAGCTTGTAAAACAGAGGTGGTAGCCTCACATTGAGTTGGTGCTCAAAGATAGATGATGTACAGAACATAAAAAGACGGCCTATCATTTGAAGAAGAAGAGGTTTTCTCCCTTTATGGGTTTCCTCAGGAATATTTGTTTCTGTATACTTCATGTGTGTGATTGATGTTGCATACTCTATTGCTTACTTCCCTGAATTATTGTGATCATCATTGAGTGTTTTGTAATGAGTTTAAAATGGGTACTATAGTTTAAGCACAGTAACAACTGATTCACCCCCCCCCCCTCTCAGTTGTCTAACAATACCACCTATCGTTGGAAACGGCATGATAAGGACTATCCATCTATGAGGGTTTTGCATGTATTTGCAATGTCCTTCATCCTCTTTTTCCTCACACAACTTCGGGCTTCATGACCACACCTATCGGGCTTCTTGTAGACTTCTTCAAAGCATCTTCCCATGAGGACCATGCTTAAAGCTACGCCATAAGGGGACTACTTTGGAGACTTCTTGCACCCATCAGTTCTAGGGGCTTCTAAACTTCTTCTAGAGTTGACAGCAATGACAACTAATTTTCCAACAATAACTTACTCGACTTTGTTTCCGGGTCGATCTCCATGAACTGGGAAAAACACTCTTTTAACTCGACTTTCCCTTTATAAACTAGATTGTCGTGAAGTTGTTTCAACTTATAATATATAAGAGAGCATTAAGGTGAAGTTGTTAATACTATGACAATAAACTCTTAAGCTCTTTCTTCTCTACGAGAAGACACTCCTTTAAAATCCTTCCAATTGGAGGTGGATTTAGTTCCTTCACGGGACTCTAGTTCAAGTCCAGGATAGCCCATTGTGCCAGCGAGTAAGATCGTAGGAAGAGCCCATCTGTTAATCTATTGCTTGGGTTCGATCACAGCATCATCAACCTGCTAATATTGCTTGGGGGGTATGGTCCAAGTGAAAGTCTCAGTCCAAGTTGCAGACAGAGAAAGTATAGGGGGGTAGACCATCCGATGAGCAGCACGAGGTTCGGTTCATAATCGGCCTCAATAACAGGGACCCTTACACCTCCTATTAACCTAATTCTCTCAGTTCAAACGGGTTTGGGGCCCTCTTACTACCATATTTATTACTCCCATCCCAGTAAGTCTTAGAGGTGTTACTCGAATGTCGTTGGCTACCCATGATTGGTTTATAAATCGGATGCAAGCAATAAGAGGATTTTCCTAGGTCTACCCCCAAACAAACCCGAAGTTATCCAGTTGGAGAATCATTATTTGTCCCTGTGCGCATAGCTATGAAATACCACCTACGCATTTTCCGCATTAATAAAGGAGCCATTGGTTCGCCTTTCCCACTGCTCATTCCTTCCCCATTCCATAAAGGAAAGGTTCCCAGATTCTCATTTCTGATTTAGGTAGGGATACCTGCCCCCTTTTTCTTCCTTCTTACCATAATCATTTGTATCTCCGCCATCCTTACTTGATCCAGTTCATTCACATGTGCAACAATATGGTTGTCTATTGAGCGAGATAAAAACAACCTCAAGAATATTTGGATTTGTGTCGACCCTAGTAGAGCCTTTTCTAAGGCAGCCCAATCGATTTACATTACTTATTTTTCGTACTAGCCAATGAAAGTATCAAAGCAGAATAGAACTAATCTTTGATTGTCCATCTCTAAGGGCTTACTCCACCTCCATATTGTCTTCTTTTCTGAGGTTCCTAATCCTTACTTATGAGTTGACTTATGAGTTGATCATCTTTTGTGGCCCTAATCTATAGCTAAAGGTTCCTTCACTTATGAGCTTACTTCTAAGCTCACTTCTAAGTTGATCATCTATTGATTGTTGACTTCTGAAAGGTCCCTATCTTCTTCCTAGTCTCCTTCGACTTCTGAATTGTCTTCTTCAAGGTAATATTGTCTTATTCGGTTATAGACTCTTCCTTATGAACGAGAACAGATGGAAAAAGGACGAGAACAAATGGGAACAGAGTTACCCACCTATAATTGTGAACTTGACCCGAAAAGATATTGAACCCTGAGTGAAATAATTTCARTCTTTAAGGGGTGCAGCCTTGTCATCATCAAACTAGTAATATGTCGGAGACACCTATCACTAGTCCAAATAGACATATTACCCTATCACTAGTCCCACCTATGTTTACCCTGCCCTTGCTCTTGGTGTTCTCTATGATGCCMTCACCTCTGCCTCTATTGAATAGATCTCATCTACTGCTTTCACTCCTCGGTCAACTGCCCTAGGTTCTTGTGGTTCTCGAAATGAAATAATAGGCTCTGCAACCTTTACCTTTGCTACTAAAGCCTTTGTTGATGGGTCTACTGATAGTGCTATTGGTCCAATTGGGTCAGTTGTTGATCCTGGCTCGGATGTTATTTTTGCTATTGGAACTGGCTATGCACTTGGCTATACTAATGATGAATCTAAATATGAAAGGGATATTGGACAGGGTGCTCCTGGCACTCGATCAACCAGATCTGAAACTGCAGCAGAGGAAGAGATTAATAAAGTTGGTAGGCATAAGAGTACGCTCAAACAAATTTATATTGTTGCACTGAAATATTGATGATACAACTCTTAAGCTAAGCACCCCCTCAAGGGAAGATAGTATAAGATCAGACCAACTGTACATTGGCTTAATCGTACTCCTTCCTAATAAAGCACAAAGCCAATATCGTTCACCTATAGGATTACAGTTATTTGAGGCTTACTGGTATCAATAAGGCAAGAGATGAAATAGAACTTCTGTTAAACCAGATCTTGTGTCTAGATCTAGGGTTCAGGGCAAATGATAGTGAAATGGCTTGCAAAGGTGGGTAACCCATATGATCAGAGGCCTATTAGACCCAAGATTGTCTGGAACCCAACCCGAGACCAGCATCATTTCTCAATAGTACTGGAACAAGGAGGGATCCAAATGAAAAACTAGTAGCCAATAGTCAAGTTGAAAGCCTCATGAGGTCTGATTTGCAATTGTTTTAAGGTCTGACTTTTTGCAAAATAAGACAAAAAACGGTGGTTGTAATGCCTTGGACAGCGTGTTAATTCTGCCCAAGACATGGGGAAAAAAATAGTTTTTAGCTTGGAGGGATCCTGCACGGTTAGCACACGAAATATAGACAAGAAATAGAGAAAGAAACTTTTCAACAGATTGATTAGAACCACGATGAACAGCAAGGAAAGCGACTAATCTAATTGCAAAACTCACAAAGTACCATCAAGGAAAAGGGTTAGGAAACAAACACGAGATTTCTTTATTGATAGGCTTGCAAGAGGGTTGGTTGCAACACAACTGGTACAATGATCACTTTGCTCAAAGAAGAGTCACTAGTCTAAGAGAATGAGAGAGAAGAGAGAGGAGAAAGTATGCTAGCTGCTGCAATATCCCACTAATAACTCATGTAAACCATCCAATATATAGGACTAATGGCGTAAATCCCAAGAGAAGTAACCATGGCGCATGAGATACCAAGTGTAAGTTATGTGGCCTACGATAGATGCGCATGAGATCAAAGAAGGGGAGAAATGGCGCATCCGGGAGTGAGAAGACCCGCGTATGATCTTAAACTTGGGAGAGGAGGGCGCATAAGTGGCTAGGGAAGACACATGAATGGATAGGAGTGTGAGTCAACAGCCATGCGCATGGGAGATTGGAGATAAGGTAAAGTGGAAAGTGAGAGAAAACGCATGCTAAGTAGAAGAGTTTTAAACAAGCGTGAGGGAATGAGTGTTTAATGCGATGGAAGAGTGAGTGCATGCGTGAGTTTGGAAGATGACGTAGTTAGGGAGTGTAGCGAGCGAATGGATAGGAGATAGAATGAGTGCATGCGTGGTAAGAAAGTGACCCACGCATCAAGTGGAGGAGATGGTGGTGTGAGCGCATGGGTCATGCGCATGCATGGGAGGTAGATGCGTGAGGTGAGGGAGCTAGACGAGTGAGACGGTGAGTAGGGAAAAGGATATACGTGAGGATAGAGCAAGTGGAAAAAACATGCGTGAGGATGAGTGGGGGGATGAGGTAAGTCATACACTTTATTAAAAAGGATGACTATTATATTATTTAAGCATGCACCTTTTAATTAAAAGGGATGGGTATGTTAATTAAAAGGATGGGGTAAGCATGTTTACATGGGGAATTTAAAAAGGGGGGGACAACTTTAATAATTAATTAATTAAAAAGGGGTACAAACCCTTTTAATTAATTAATATAATAAAGGGCAACACAAAAGGTAAGCATGTAGTAAAAGGGGAGTAGTACTTATGATTTAAGAGGGATGGGATAAGACAAGGAAAATTAATTAATTAATTAAAAGGGGAAAACACACTTTAATAAGGGGGACAAATTAATTCATTAATTAATTAAAAGGTGAGTGGAAACATATGAATGGGAAGTGGTGTTAGGATAAGACATATTTTAAAGTGATATGGGTAAGTGGGTTTACGATTAGGATAGGATAGAGTTAGAGGGAAGTGGGTTAAGAGGCATTAGTAAAATGGATTTAGGTATTTTTAATGCACGAAAAGTGGTTTTGTGGCAGGTGAGGAAGAGTTAGTAAGAAAAGTTAGGTTAATTGGCTAAACTATCTCCATGGATGTGCCTCCCCATCCTATGCGCCCTTGGTCAAATGATGCCACCTGTTAGAATTAGGTAAAGAAGACAAGAATCTACTTTTCAAAATTTCTGTAAACAGATTCAGCATAAACAAATTAAATTTACACCTTCAAAAATATTCTGAGTATGCTAGATAGTTAGATCTGAACTCAGAAATCAAATCAGAACATGAACAGCAAATAGATCTAAACCTTAAACAATTTATGAGTGAGCAAAACACTAAGATCTGAACTAGAAATTAATTCTGATCATAAACAATAATTAGATTCAAACATAAACAATTTATGAGTGAGTAAAGTACTCAGATCTAAACCAGAATAAGTGCAGGAGATAGATCTATACCATGAAGCAATTCTAAAACTGTAGAAGAGTTTCTAAATCAGATTTAAACAATAGGTATAAAATTGAACATGCACAGTAGATAGATCTAGGCTAAATAACATTTCTCAGCATGAGCAATTTATAGATCTGAACTAGACAGTGATATTAATTGCATTCTGATCAGAGATCTAATGTAAGCAAGGCAAAAGAAACTGAAAACATTTACTAACCTCTTGATAATCTTACTTCTGCATGAAGAAGAAGAGCATAGCACACCTGAGAGATAATAAGCCACTGAAGTATGCTCAGATAAGTCTATGTGTCATGGATTTGCCTCAAGGGTCAGATCTCTATCAGGAAAAGTAAAGGACTGGTAAACCACCATCAAAAAAACTCACACAAGCATATCCAAAACCCCACACAGCAACAAACCCTCACACATTTAAGTCAATCTGCCAGTAGAAAGGGAACAGTTGCCTGTAAAGAAGGTACAGCCACCCTTCTAGGATGCCGCTGCCTTCAATATCACAGAACTGTTCAAGAGGAAGGGGATGGCAGACTTTAAAGGGGGCTCCACTGGCTATAGGAGAGGGCCGGATAGCAATAGTCAAGGAGAGTGGCAGCATGAGCACTTTCAGCAGAAGTTTATGCACCTTCTACACCCACACAGCAGCAAACAAATCATGAAAGGGACCTGACAGTAGAATGATGGATAGGCTGAGCTGATCTGTCACAAAGGGAGGCCAAGTTGTTGTCACAAAGGAGGCTGCAATTACTGTCACAAGGAGGCCGCAAATACTGTCACAAGGAGGCTGCAGACCACAAGAGCAATCTGCCACTTCTTTGAAGAGAAGGGAAAGAGTGTGTGTAAGTGAAAAGGGGACGGGTTCTTATTTATACTTTTAGGCAAGGGTTAGGGTATAAGAAATATTAATTAAATATATTATAATTAACATTAATTAAATATTTCTTATATTAACCCCTAAAACAAAAATACAAACCCCCAAACAAACTCAAGCTCAAAAAACAAGGGTGGTGGGTTTAGGAGAGGTTTACACATGTCCATATCCTTCTCAAGGTGATCAATCAACTTTATCATCACTGCATATGGGATACATCCCTCATGTGGTTATGCCCACCTTCAAAATCTCTCCTAGGTCATGTGGACCATCCTGGGAGAGAGGAAGAGGGTCACACACCAACAACTACCTGATCAAGGACCAGGTTGCCCCAGAACATATATGGGGTCTTATCCACCAAGGTACAAAACCAAGGATCAACCCATGCCTTAGACATGGGTACCCTGGAATACATCCAGGGGCCCTAGACATATCCAAGGACTTAAACTGCTTGGTCCCAGACCAACAACCCCAGTCATATACTGGGGGCCCTCTCAAGGTTCTTTACTGCTTGGTCCCAGACCAAGAACCCCAGTTATCTACTGGGGGCCCTTACAAGGGTCTTTTGCCATGGCTCTGACTATTTGGTCCCAAACCAAGAACCCCGGGAGTGTACTAGGGGCCCTAGTCCACAACTAGGGTCTTAGGCCATCCTCCAGAGAGAATGGCTTTTGCAACTACTTTAAATTCAACACTCCCTCTCAGCAAGAGAGGCATTCTCAGCTACACCAAGCTAGTCACAAAAGTATACAAACTTTGTCAGGGATAGTGGTTTGGTTAAAATATTTGTCGTATGTTTTGCCGTTGAAACACACTAAATACTGAGAACGTTCTTCTGCACCATGTCCCGGACATAGTGATATATCATCTCAATGTGTTTCGACCTGTCGTGAAACACTGGATTCTCGGTGAGCTTTATATAGCTTTGATTGTCACGGTGAATGATCGTGGGTTCTAGCTCTGTACTGAACAGGTCTGAAAGTAGCTTCCTAAGCCACACTGCTTCTCTGCTAGAAGCACTTGCAGCAATGTATTCTGCTTCTGCAGTGCTTTAGGCTATGGAGCCTTGTTTCTTGCTAGACTAGGAAATCATTGTTGAACCCAAACTAAAGCAATATCCGGAAGTGCTCTTCCGATCCACTGTACTGCCCATCCAATCTGAATCTGTAAATCCATGAAGCATTACACCTCCAATGGAAGTGTATCTGAGACCATAAGCTATAGTTCCCCGAACATATCTCAGAATATGCTTAACAGCCACCAAACGTATATGCTTCAGTTCACACATGAACTAGCTGAGGGCATTTACTACATAACAAATGTCTGGTCTAGTATGTACGAGGTACATCAAAGACCCAATGATCTGTCGATATAGGGTGGGGTCTTCTGGATCTGAACCTGTAACCTGATCTTGTAGTTTCTTTAGGTTAGAGATCATTGGAGTGGTCATGGACTTGCAGTCCATCATGCCAAATCTGCGGAGTATGTCAACTGCATATTTACTCTGTGAGAGAAAGATCTCACCTGGTTTCTGCCATACCTCCAAGCCCAAGAAATAATGCATGAGCCCCAAGTCTTTCATTTCAAACTCTGTAGAAAGCTCCCTCTTAGTCTGAGCTATCAGGTTTTTCTCTCCAGTGAGGAATAGATCATCCACGTATAAGACTAAGATAACTGGATGATTCTGTACAATCTTTATATAAAGATTGGGATCTGCTATGCTCTTGGTGAATCCAAGACTTTGTAGAAAACTGTTTATTCTACCATACCAAGCTCTCGGAGCTTGCTTCAACCCGTACAGGGCTTTCTTGAGTTTGCACACATGAGATCTTTTATCATGTATCACGAAACCTTCGAGCTACTCGATATATACTTCTTGTTCAACTTCACCGTTAAGAAAAGCGTCCATCTGGTGAAGTTTCCAACCAAAAACGACTGCAAGAGAGATGATAATCCTGATTGAAGTATATCTAGCAACTGGAGCAAAAATCTCGTCGTAGTCAATTCCTTCTTTCTGAGAGAAACCACGAGCCACGAATCTAGCCTTGTATTTTTCAATACTGCCATTTGTTGTATGCTTTATCTTATAAAGCCATTTGGAAGCTACCAATGATTTGCCATGAGGTCTAGGAACTACTGTCCATACATCATTCTTTAGAATAGAATCATATTCTTCAATCATAGCATCTTTCCACACTTGACGTTTGGAGGCTTCTACAAATGTGGAAGGTTCTGAATCAATCACAATATTCAACTCAGCTATGAGACCAAAGTATTTATCTGGTTTCTTGCTTTTTTTGAAGGTGCCCTTAGGAGCTGAATGTTTTTCAGCTTCTTTCAATATTTCTCGACACCAGGCTGGTTTCCTTTTAATATGAGGTATCTCCATTGGAAACTCAATAGTATCCCTTGAGGGATCCACTGGTAGTTATGAGGTTTCCTCCCTCTACTCATCTGGAAGAGGAGAATCTGAAGAATCAAGTGGTGGAGCTTCCTGCTCCTCTGAATCACATGGAAGTTCTCTGGCCCGACGAAAAGTTGCCTCTTCATGAAAAGTCACGTCTCTGCTTACTTCGATGAACTTTTGACCTGGGATATAAATCCTCTAAGCTTTTGAGGTTTCACTATATGCCACAAAAGTTCCTTTCTTTCCGGAGGGCTCTAGCTTAGTCCTCTTCTCTTTTGGAATGTGAATATAGACTGGACTGCCAAAGATTCTCAAGTGATCAACTGAGGGCTTAATTCCGGTGAAAACTTCTTCAAGAGTTTTCGCTTTAAGGGCTTTGTGTGAACATCTATTCTAAATGTAGACTGCAATACTGGAAGCCTCGGCCCAAAGAGATAAAGGTAAGTTTTGGTCATACATCATGGCCCTGGCTACTTCACATATAGTTCTATTCTTTCTTTCAGCAACCCCATTCTGCTGGGGGTTGTACGGCACAGTAAGTCCCCTCTTAATTCCAGAAGCCCGACAGAGTTCATCGTATTTGGAGTCAAATTCTTTACCATTGTCTGTCCTAAAAACTCGGATGTGTCTGGCTGTTTGATTTTCAACAAGATTCTTGAAATCTTGAAATCTACTAAAAGATTCATCTTTAGTCTTTAAGAAATAAATCAAAGTTTTACGAGAACAATTATCAATAAAAATGATATAGTAAATACAACCATTCATAGATGGGGCAGTCATGGGCCCACAAAAATCAAAATGAATTAGATCTAGAATGCCATTAGATTTTCTATTGCTGTGAGGATAGGGTTTCTTAGTATTCTTACAAAGTGCACAACCTCTACAAACACTATCATGCTCAAAAGAAAATACTGGCATACCTGTCACCATCTTTTGCAAACCTGGAAGTGCGTTGTAGTTGAGATGTCCAAGTCTTCTGTGCCAAAGCTCGCAGGGATTTACCATTTCGTGAGCTAGTGCTTGACAACCTGACCTGAAATTTTATAAAGTCCACTCTCACGAGTTCCCATAGTCATGGCAGTGCTCATATCTTCATTTGAGGACCACATGAGGGCCTTCCCTCTGATGAAGGCAACTGAGTAACCTTTGCTTTCTAACACTGCAACTGAGATTAGATTTTTCTTTAAACCAGGAACATAAAGAATTTCATCAATATGAAGGATATTCCCTGATTGGAGTTGGAAAGAAGCGGATCCATAACCTTTTATGTCATATGTACTATCATCACCCAATTCCACCTTTACATTGAATTTCTTGTCTCGATAGTTTGCAAGATTTTGTTTGAAGCCTGTCATGTGTTTAGAAGCACCGATGTCCATTAACCAAATCTCCTCTGACTTAGTAATGGTGCCAAAAAGAGCTGAGATAAGATAATATTATTTTTGTTGTTCTTGCTCTTTGGGGGCAGCCTTGGTTTGTCTTCTTTGAGGCTCCTCTTGAGGTTTAGCCTCTTTAGTGGCAACTGAGGCTTGGAATCTTCCTTTTCTTTTCTGCTGAGAGGGAGGGTTCCTGCAATCTCTTGCATAGTGTCCTAGCTTATTGCAGTTAAAACATTTAACTTTAGATAAATGAAGATTAAGATGAGATAACTTACCTTGAGGTTTCTTACCTTTGCCTTTTGATTTAGGGAACTTCTTCCATTTCTTGGCTTTTGCTGCAAGGGCATGATCTTTTAGAATTGAATAATCATTTATGTTGTTTAGTCTTCCTTCTTCTTCTAAGCAGTCATGCCACAATCTTTCAAAGTTAGGTTGGGATTCTTTTCCATTTAAGGATGCAAGGTACAATTTACGGGATTCTCTTCCATTTATGGATACAACACTGCAAGGTACAATTTCCATCAAAACATAACATCACGAGGGTAAGCTAAGCAAAATGAAAGGAACAGCTCTGGAAAATATCCATGGATAATCATAGATCTCATATGTGGAATTGTTGATTGTGATAGAAATCACAAGTGAAAAACACCTTTAGCTATCCCTACATGTCAAGGGATAACATGCCCTCAACAAAATCTGCATTGTTGGCCCTTAAAATCTACAGCATCAACCCTAAAGTCTACAACATCAACCTTCAAAAATTTGAAATGTCGACCCTTGATATGAAACATCGACCACTAGCAAATTCCAAGACCTCTATGCTCAAGAGGGCTTTCTATTGAGAAATCATAGAAGCCTCGGGTATTAGATTTCAATCCAATTAAGCTAAAACGAACAATTGGAAGGAAGCAAACGTTGGCACCAAGCACATTGATTAAGCTAGATTGTATTTTCTTAGAGGAAACCATTAAAGTCTCTTTTGCAAGGCACGTACCTAATATCTTATGGACTTCCTTGTAGTCGAAGGAAATTCTACTACTAGGACAATCCATTAAAGAAATATTTTTCTCAATTGGTAATTCAATATCTTTTACATATAGAGTTTAAAAGTTTAATTTCAAGATATAAAATAACGGAAATATCGACAATTAAACTAGCCCTCCCCTACTCCCTTTGACTCCCTCTCTCTCCAACAAACAAATCATTTGTACAAAACATTTCAATAGCTTCTATATAATCAACATACCAATACCCAAATATTATTGGATAAATAATACGGGTAGCATTACCAAAAAAAACATCATAATACAAATCTATTGTCAGAGACTAGTAAATCGTGCAACTTGTTGAAAATAAAATATTTCAAAAGCAATAAAAATTGAAGCATGCACTCTCAAACTTTTGGTAACAAATAATTATATGCAATTAGTATCTACATACTCATGTTGGGTGAGTGCATAATTTCAAAAGAGACATGGATACAAAGCCAACTTATAGATGAGCATTCTCAAACTTTATATTTTTGTCAACTTTTTCTTTCAGCTTCCCATTACCCAAGAAACAATTTCGTTGGGATTGAAATGGCCAGAAATGTCTCAAAGAAAAACCTTAATGTGTTGTTAGGAAATTTTAAAGTGCCTTAAAACGCCAAGGGCCCACTCACAAACATTAAAACTATTCCATTTCTCAAAAAATACAAACGAATAAAGGGTATAAGAAAAGAAAACAAAACAAAATAAATATATAGAGATAGAGGATTTGGAATAAAGTTGAACATTCTTACACACCTCATCATCTTCAGATATTAAGTACTGTTTCAACAAGTCTCTCCATCTTGTTATTACATTTTTGGCATTTATAAAAAGCTCCACTGCAACCATAGAACAAACAAGGGTTACAAACATCATCTATCAACTTCGCATGAACAAAGCTAAACGATAAGAAAAATAAGAAACAAAGTGAACCATGTTTCATAACCCACCTAAGATTTCACCAAGTACTAGTAGTAAATATGAATTGTGTTTCAATTAGCAAGCAACTTTCGGTTGTTAAGTGAATAATATGTTAATGTTGGCTATTAGAGAATTAAATATGCATGACCATAAACATGAGAGACAAATAGATATACAATGAATATATTGCTTAGTCATGAAGGACTCATTAAATGCATCACCGTGAGTTTCTTTTATACATTATATGATAAGTTATTGAACTACCTCCTCCACTAACCTGTAATTTGTTGGGTAGTGAAAGTTTAGTTTGACATGTGCTACGAAGTTCGAATAATAGGACTCCTAACAACACTTTATTCACTATGACCACTCTAAACTCCCCCTCTTAATACAAAGCTAAAGATCAAAAATTTTGTTGACAAGACGATTATAAAAGAAGTTTACAAAAACAAGATAATGAATTTCAAAATCTTTACTGAGTGGTTCTTGTCCTCCAACAAATCTTGGACCTTCACATGGTCTCTATCAAATTGTCACCACCCTCCTAAGTAGAATTCTACTAATGCCATCGAATTCAACTATACAACCATCCATATTGAGCATGTTAGGGTGCCACCCTAACTCCCCTAGTTAGTGGAATATTTTATTACTTAATATATTCAGGTCCATCTTTATTAAATAAGCCCCACGAGGTAGTAGAGTGTGAAATTAATAAATGTAAGGAGCCTCATTAAAGAAGGTCCACTAGCTAGTGGTTGAGGCTTCATTAATGGAGGTGTTAAAGTTTCGGTGTGCTCGTTTAACCATAGACAATGTTACACAAATGTCACCCGACCATAGGCACTTACACGTGCCACCCTCGAGCACAATAACATTTTCTTAGATAGATTCCAGCAAGTCCACTTTAGAACAAACAGATAAATCCTAGCACAATGGCCAGCTTAACCAGAAATGCCAACACAGTTGTGGCAACAACACAGTACCAAGAGAGTGTACCTTAACCAAGAGAAGCGCACAAGAGAGAGATACCAGAAAGACTAAGCGAGGAGAGACTTTACCACTGCAACTATTGCGTCACCTTCCATAGACTTGCGCCTCCTTCTACATCACCACTGCAGTTGTTGCAACTGCCACTGCTCCAACTGTTGCTCTTCAGACTTGCGTCTTAACCGAGTGAGTGAGAGTGTGTAAATGAGGTAGCGCCTTACCTCTATTTATACTAACTTGTCCAAGTGACTTTTCATGTGGGGCCGACTTCTCTTTCTAGAGCCTTCTAATTCTTTATTATTATTCTCCTTGGGCCGATTTCTCTTCTAGGGTATTTCCACATATGTTTAATGGTTCTCTTGCTTATGGAATCTTCTATTCTAAGCACAAAGGTTATACTCGAGGTTAATACCGCCCACAGCTCCCAAAACATCAACACTCCCTCTTAGCTAGGGAGGTGTTAACTATGATGTTCTTCAATTTATAGTCTCAATCACATCCATCCATCTCACATGGCATGGGAAAGACTCACATGGTCTTCCAGACCAGTCTACAGGTAGCATCACTATAGCCACACAGGCTATCTCATGATCAAACAGATCATGTCACAAGTATCACCATCATAGCCAAACAGGCTCTGACATAATCACACACAGACTACCTGATGTTTATGTCATAGCATATCTCTAGTGAGCACAGCTTCATCGTCCTCTCGGACCTTATAGGTCTCGGCGTCCTTTCGGACCTTATGTCATTACAGGACTTCATCTAGCTCACTCAAAGCTAGGCAACTAGCCAGTTCACACAGAACTGCACTACTTCCCAATCCACACAGAGTCTGGGCAACTATCCAATTTAGCCAGTTCACACAAAACTGTGCTACTACCCAATCCATAAGGAGTCTGGGCAACAATCCAATTTATCCAGTTCACACAGAATTTAGCTACTACCCAATTCGTACGGAGTCTAGGCAACTATCCAGTTTAGCCAGTTCACACAGAACTGCGCTACTACCCAATCCATACGAAGTCTGGGCAACTAACGTGCCTATAAATGAATACACGTTGTTGCCACACTCTATAAGCTATTGCCCCCTAGAATCACATATGTGACTCATCATTCCCTCGTACGAGGGAAGTCCTTCTGGACCACGCCAAGCTTGTCCCCGAAGTACTCAAACTTTACCTTTGAAAGAGGCTTAGTCAACACATATGTTATCTGCTCGTTTGTGTCAATATACTGGAGCTTTACAACTCCCTTTTGCACCAGATCTTGGATATAATGGTACTTGATCTCGACGTGCTTGGACTTGTCATGAAACACAGGGTTCCCAAACAACTTTATACAACTCTGGTTGTCACAAAAATACAAGTCACCTCCAACTCGAGATCAAACAATCCTGCAAGCAACTTCTGAAGCCACACAGCTTCGCTACTTGGAGGTATACTTGCAACACCTCAAGACCTTGATCTTCTTCCTTGTCTGATTCTCCACCTAAGCCATGAACTCCCTGAATCAACTAAAGACCTCATCCTTGGCCTTCATGAAGAAGATCCATCTCCTCCTAGAATAATCATCAATGAAGGTTACATAGTAAAAGTAACCACTCGAAGATGGAACCGACATTGGTCCATAAACATCTGAATGCACTAGATCCAAGATCCCCTTGGACCTACTATCACAGCTTGGAAAAGCAGCCTTGGCATTCTTTCCAAGCGCACAACCTCTGCATACACCCTGGAGCTCTGCCCCAAACTCTGGAAGACCTGTAACCATCCTCCTCAACACTGGAAAAGCCCTGTAATGCAAGTGTCCCAATCTCCTGTGCCAAAAACCGCATAGACTATCATTGTCATGTATCAAGGCCTGGACTAGTTGTCATGTCAACCTGTAAAGACTACCATCACAAACACCAATGACCTAAGTCACCTGACATGGGGACACAGAAATCTCTAAATCCGTTGGAGGTATATGTGCCCCCGTTATCTAACCTCAAGACCTTGATCTTCTTCCTTGTCTGATTCTCCACCTAAGCCCTGAACTCCTTGAATCGACTAAAGACCTCATCCTTGGTCTTCATGAAGAAGATCCATGTCCTCCTGAAATAATCATCAATGAAGGTTACATAGTACAAGTAACCACTCGAAGATGGAACTAACATCGGTCCACACACATCTGAATGTACTAGATCCAAGATCCCCTTGGACCTACTATCACTACTTAGAAAAGCATCCTTGGCAATCTTGCCAAGTGCACAACCCCTGCATACACCCTGGTGCTCTGCTCCAAACTCTAGAAGAGATGTAACCATCCTCCTCAACACTAGCAAAGCCTTGTAATGCAAGTGTCCAAATCTCTTGTGCCAAAGCTCGCATAGACTATCATTGTCGTGTACCAAAGCCTAGACTGGTTGTCTTGTCAACCTATAAAGACTACCATCACAAACACCAATGACTTAAGTGAGATGACACAGAGACATAGAAACACCGGGACATAATGTAATTCTAAACTGCTGGAGGCATATGCCTCAAGTATCTAACCTCAAGACCTTGATCTTCTTCCTCATTCACTTCCACCTAAGTCTCCTAACTCCTTGAATCTAATTAAAGACTTCATCCTTATTCATGAAGAAGATCCATGTCCTCCTTGAATAATCATCAATGAAGGTTACATAGTACAAGTAACCACCTAAGATGGAACCAACATCATTCAATAATAATATCTCCCATGTACTAGATCCAAGATCCCTTTGGACCTACTATCACTACTAGAGCATCCTCGGTAATCTCTAAGTTAAGTGCACAACCCCAGATACACCCCTCGGTGCTCTGCTCCAAACTCTAGAAGAGATGTAACCATCCTCCTCAACACTAGCAAAGCCTTGTAATGCAAGTGTCCAAATCTCTTATGCCAAAGCTCATGATCACCAAAGTTTTAGACTGGTTGTCTTGTCAACCTATAAAGACTACCATCACAAACACCAATGACTTAAGTGAGATGACACAGAGACATAGAAGACACCGAAATATGAGTATCCATTACCTGCATATGCACTCCAAAAACAAAGCCACAGAGGGACATCAAGAGTATATATATATATAGAAAGCATATATATATATATATATATATATATTATTTATATATTAAAATTTAAATTATGAATTACACATACAAAAATGAAATAATTAAACTGTCATATTTACATCATGATGATACAAATTCAATCATACAACTAGTACTAACTTACTAACTTACTAATATAAATGATGACATTGCCAACTCAACACTGTTGTCCAAACCCATATCATCAGGAAACACATCCCACATCTTTGTCTTTCTCTTCAACCACTCTTCTCTCTACCCAGTGTCTGCATATAAGATAGAGGTTGGTGTGCACATACACCACTAAGTCACTTGACATGATGACAAAGAGAAGAGTTCAACAGAAGAGGTTATACTTGAGTGAAGGGTACATTTTTACTGGGGTCATGACAGAAGAGTTCAACAATCAATTCCACCAACATCGAGGTACATAAAGGGCTTGGTGCCCTTGATTAAATGTCATTCCCATACCCTCATACATGATAGAATCCAGTGGAAACATTGCAATCCTGCCAATCTTGATATCCTGAAAACCGTTAAGTCTGTTGAATTTTGAATGGGACCTAAAATTTTGCTTCCTCTATATGAAATCCAATGAGGTTGGAACCACTCTCAAACATCCTGAAAACAATTAATGGTAATGTTAAAAATTCAAGTAAAAGTATGAAAATGAAAGATAAAGGAGAATTAGAGTGGGTGAAAAGGAGGGGGTGGGGACCTCTTTAAATAACATTAGTAAGGAAAAATAACCCTTAGTTGCACACCGAAACACCTCAGAGCTGCAACTTGCATGAGAAAACATGAGACATGGTCTTTTTCTGAGCAAGACACTTGTGTCCTGTGAACATGACATGTTCTAAACAGGTGTTTGACACGTGTCCTATCGTTTCATGTCTAACACGTAGGATATGCGATACGGGGGGGGGGTTTGGACGTGTCAGGTAATTTAGCATACAACACATCACTCATCCTGAGAGGCTTCCCAGACTCTAGTTGAAATGAAGTTGCCCCAACTTCCTTGACTGCATACTTGGAATTATCACCAAGCTTCACCTGCAATCTTCAATCCTCCTCTGCAAACTGATGAGTGACTCTCGTGATCCTGTCATATGGCGAGAAGCTCCACTATCCACCAACCAAGTTCCACTACCAGAAACTGTACCAGAGAGGGCGGAGACCAATAAGAACTCCCTCTGAAGGTTGTCTGCAACCTCATCCACCTCCGTTGATGGTGCCCGCTACTTCCCTTTCCCTTTCTTCCGTTGTGGACAATGTGAAGCATAGTCGCCTTACTTATGACAAGCAAAGCACTTGACCTTGCTAAGGTCCTTCTTCCACTACTCTGGAGATGCCTATCCCCCTTTGGAACCTTTTCCTTTTCCCTTTCTAGCATGAGTAGTTAGGGCCTAGTTCTCATCATCACTACCTCTCTACTTGTTCTTGGACTCTATCTGAGCCTCCTCCTAGATGCAATCGATCCATAATCTATCAAATGGTGGCATCTTCTCCCATGCACAAATCTCTTGCACAAATGGTTCCCAAGACCTAGGAAAACCATTCAATGACACATTCGCCAACTTTGTGTCATCAACTGCCTCACCAACGGCTACAAGCTGATCACGAATATGAGTGATCCTCATGAGGTACCTAGCAATTGTATCTGATTTGGACATCTCAATTGTTTTGAACTTATGCCTCAAAATCAACTTTCGGATTGTATTCTCCCTTCGGGACAAGCCTACCAAAGCATCATACATCTCCTTGGTTGTCTTCTTCTCAGAAACATGATGAATCAAGTGATCCTTCACAGAATCCAACAACACCTGCTTAGCCTTCACTTCCTTCTTCTTATGAGCTACCAATTCCTGTGGATCGTTAGGATCTGGAATCACCATCTCGATGTAATCTTTGAGATCATTCTCTTCCAAGAGAAAAATAATCCTAGCCTTCTAGGCCCGAAAATTTGTGCCCCCCTCCAACCTATCCTCAACTCTAAGAGTGCCCCCCATCATGTCCAAACAAGAACACAAATGTGCAGTGACAAATATACAACAACTTCTATCTCAAGAAGATGCTTCTCTCTAGAGCCTATGCTCTGATACCATGTCAATTTTTAAGCATTCAATGCATTCAATTTCAGATCTGAAAATTACTTCCAACTTCCAACTTCCAAGTGACCTCAAACAGTAAACTAGGGCTATTATCACTGAATAAGTTTACACTGAAATTATGACAGAAAATTATAGCGGAAGCACAAAGATCAGAGAGAAATCGTCCATGCACAAGAGACAAATTTTTACCCAGTAAAATTTTCAAATTAAGGAACCCGGGGACAAAACTAGTCCTCGACAAAAATTACAACTTCAGCAAAAGTTCTGAAAAACTTCCAACTTACAAATCTGTTGTACCTTGTTGACGTCACAACCGTACCTGGATGACGTAATGGTTGTATAGATGAGTCAACCCTGCAATTCACACATACGGCCTAGGGTTGTGCAGCCCACACGTGTGACTGTCCCAGCATTGACCTGCGGCTATTGTACAGTCTACACGTGTGGTACAGCCTACAATAAATGCACCATAAGGATCTCACGTGTAGCTTCTTTCTGCTCCCTCTCACATGTGTGAAATCACATGTGCAGCTCCTCGGCTAGAAAACTGAGAAAGAAAGACCTATAAAACCCTAGATCAGATTTTCCAAAGTAAAGATTCTCCTTGCTGAAATTGCCTCCCCAATCTCCTTGGCAAGAGTGCTCACTCACTCATGCCAAACACATGATGACAAAATAAGGTGTGGTGCCTCCTCACATTGCCTCTCCTTTTATAGGAGTCTAAAAGTGAGTTTAGGAGCCCTTCACTAAACTCAACATTAAATTAGAATTGTTTATTACTCCAAATGGGTGTCAAGCCCCAACAATAACAATTCCAAGCCCCAGCTCTACATAAAAGGGGTTTTCACAAAATAAAAATGCAATGTGAGTGCCAACGAAGATTCCCACATGTTCGACACCAAGGCCAATGTGAGAATACCTCCCCGATGCCACAAAAACATCAACAGTAACCTCCGCTCAACAAATAATATAATAAACACCCAACAGAGAGTGCCCTAGGGAAGTGTGCCAAAGTGGTTAGAAGCAAATGCACCAACAAATCTCCTCCAGGAAATAATATAAACAACTCGTCTTAGGAGATGGTGAATGAAAAATAAGAATAATATAATCCAAAATCATGTGAAACCTCATAACTAAGTGACCAAAACCATGGGTACGCATGTGGAGTGACCTAGAAAAATATGCCAAAGGGTATCAACACTTCCAAAGATGTTCAAAGAAGCCAAAACAAGGGGAGCAATCTACTCCCTCAAACAACTACCCAACCAAAGGATGCTAACACATCATAAGATAGCCAATATCCTCAAAGGTGTTCCCACCATTAGGAGATATATGCCAAATCACCATAAAAATGTGTGCCAAAGAAATTACTACAAGATAATAAGCATGAACAAAAGTGAACATACCAATAATTAAGCCACCACATCCAGGAGAAATAATTAACCAATAAAACTTAGAGAAACTGTTAATTGATGGATATCCCTCTCCATGAATATGCTACGAGTCTATCCAAATGTGTGAGCAATGCTGAGAAAGACCCTCAAATACCCCCACAGACATCAGAAATGATAGATACAAGTATCCATGCAAGACAAGATGATGCTAACCAAGAAGATAATGCACATCATCTAACCATGTTGTAACAATAAAAAATCATCAGAAATAATCCCACCATGGTGATGTGCTCTAGGGGTACAAACAAACAAGTGTACTTAATAACACACATTCCTGTAGACAATACACACCCACGGTCAGCCATGTTCAGACAAACCATAAGGGAAGTGTCGGGGAAAGTATATGCATCCATAATAATGCCCCTGTACTTGTCAGGTATTCCATGGTGTTATCCTGTAAAGCATGTCTTCTGATGAAAATCATAGGGTTTTCCCTTAGACAATGTGAGGGGTAACACTATGAACAATCTTTGTAGTGTCACTCATTCTTGTTTCTCATTTAAAATACAACATTTGAATTTCATATATTCAATGTTTTATTTTTTCAATGTTGGTTCTAACATTGTTCATATATACATGCAGAAACCACATTTTGAAAGCGTTTACCAAAAAGTACATCCATAAATTTGAAATATTGGTGCCTGCAAATGGGCCCATTGTTTGGCAGCACATAAAACACTTGAGAAAATTGCCTAAAACAAGTATTTTGCCCGAAACCCATTCTTCTCAAACAACATCACTACCAATTGGTCATGGAAGTTCCATTTCAATGAATTAAAATGGTTGCAAAGGCCATCAACACATAAAGCAGGCACATGACTTCGAGGCTTCACCTGCCAGAGACAATTGCAAGAGACTCCAAGACTTCAAACATTTTAATTGGAGGGTTATGAATTCAATTCTAACTAATGATTATTACTTGGTGTAATACTTTGAACCAATTTGCTATTGGTTGTGCTTTGCTTCACACTATTTTCACATTTGAAACCACATTGTGCCCCCTTTTTGATGGCTACAATACTATCATTTTGATCATTGTCACCTTCAAACTCGTATGCAGTTGTCATCAATGAATAATCATCATCGTTGTGCGCCAATTATATCCGTTCAACAATGACACTTAAAAACATCTTTAAATTTTTGAGTGGAAACATTATAAAGCTATTTGCAATCAAAATTGTATAAAATTAAAAGTTGTTTTCTAGAATCTTTCGTCTCACTTATAAAGTTGCACATTATAAAAATTAAAAACTTCAATTTTGACATTTAATGGCGTCACAAACATCCACATCATTGGAACAAGTGTCCAAAGTGATTGTTACCCTGCTCAACCCTTGTACCATTGATGGCAATTTAAAAAGTGCAAGTAAATTCATGATAAACACAAGTTTTAAAAGTTGTTTTCTAGAATCTTTTGTCTCACTTATAAAGTTTCACATTACAAAAATTAAAAACATCAATTTTGACCTTTAATAGCATCACAAATATCCACATCATTGGAACAAGTGTCGAAAGTGATTCTTAACCTGCTCAACCATAATACTATTGATGGCAATTTAAAAGGTGCAAGTAAATTCATGATAAACACAAGTGAAGAGAATAGACATAGTTATATTAATGTTGCAAAAAATACTTAACAGTCCAACAGGTTGTCCATATACAAAATCATGCACCATTCTCTCAAGTACATCTTAGACGCAACTCATCTTTTATGATTTAACCACCTGCTACATAAATTATCATATTGATCACATCTCTCTAACATAAGATTGTCACATGCTATGAAACATAACATTACAACAATATAAGTGGTCATATAATAATTTCTCTCAAGCACATAATACATATTCGCATATTAATAACAAATGTCGGAGTTAATTGTTTACTCTTCCAACAACAACACCATCGCTATATACCCATCCTAGATGATCTTATTAGACAAGTTCTAGATGAATTTAGAATAATCGATTGAGCAAACGTGATAGTCATGATTTGCAATTCCTTTAAGGCATTTTCATGGACTGGATAATTTTATCTTTTATTATTTATATTAATGTATTTTCCTTTTGGCATGTCTATTATTGTATTATTCATATCATGTATTTTGGAAACAAAGAAAACGAAATTAGGGTATCCTGTATATAATGCATACCCACAAAATGCTTTTAGAAGCTGTTTAAAATAAATCCCAAAGTATAGAAGGAATACTTCTTTTGAAAAGTGTCAGAAAGTACATGAAAATACGATAACATACATTTAACTTTATAAGTTAAAATTTTCCAAACAAAAATGAGCATATAATAATACAGGAAAGAACATCACTTACATAAGGAAGCAAATGGACGAATAAGAGACATAATGAATAACTCAAGGAAAATAAAACTAGAAGGAAATATCCCCATTCCCTGATCTGGGATGAGGGAGATCTATACCAAAATGTCATGTATTCGGGTGCAGGACAGTGTCCCCTAGGCATCCCGGCAAACACCCTGCATCCCCAATGACAACCTGTTGTATGTCCCATGCCCCACCACACATTTATATATCTATTCTTTAAATGTTCAAAAGGACACATACACATGCACACACACCCACCACACATATATATCTATCTAAAAATACACTTCATTCAAAAAGCTTCGGGGCATTTATTTAACTATGTTCTAGTCCATCGATAAGTAAACAGATGTGTTTCCAATTATTGATACAAATATGCTGTAAAATTTGAATGCAATAGTGTTTTGTTCAACATGTGCTCTGCCAAGATAACAGAAAATTATTCATTACCCAGAGGCTCGTGTCACTTGGTCTTTTCAATCATCAGCATCCCAGAGAAACCCATACCACCCAGAACAACAATGGGCAAAGAAATGTCTGAGTGCACACACACTCGTTATGTATCCCACACTCAACCAAAGTTCAGAAAATATAGTTCAACAATGATAATGAAATTGATCACGCAAAAATGACACATAAACACAAATTATGCAGAACGAACCAAAAAGATTATCAATGACAGAATAAGAGCTTCATTAAAAAGACTCAACAGATGAGAATTAAAACAAGTATTTAACGCACATTTGGAGGGCAAAAAACTTCAGTTTAAAAATAATGTAGATGCAGGAGACACTGCACCATATCATTATATGCTTGCAGCTTCAATAAAACTATGATGTACTAAAAATATCATAATTGAACTAACATCAAACCAACACAAGCACATAAAGACCATGAAACTTACATTGACTAGCGTGTGGGGCCTCTAAAGCCAAATTCAAAATTGCATGAAAGAGAGCTCCAGCACAGTCAGAGAAAGACATGTTATATGCCAACCTGAAAATTTGACAATACATGGAGAAATCAGAGTGACTCGTGCGTTGAAAGTTCTTGAAACATTGTTTAACACCTAATTACAAGATTGTATGAGCTATATATGTGCTTGCGGTGAGAATAGGTTGAGAAAAGAAAGAAAAGGGGAAGCAGAGAGGTCAGTTTGAATGTTTTTCTTCGTTTTCTGGTAGAAAGCAAACAGTTCTTTGAGAAAAACAGCCATATTTTTCAATTCTAACAAGCACCATGTTCCAGAAATATTGTTGTTAATTACCTTTAAGATTTCTAAAAAATACTAATCCAAAGGTCCAGATGTAAGTGGTTGAAATTATATAACTGAGTGAATAGTGCAGGTATTTTAAAGCTTCCAGGAGATCAAAATGAATATATCTGCAAATTTCTTACAATATCTTGGAAGCACATAGCAATGTAAGTGATGTATCCATGTTCATCACCAACCACTTACCAGCAAAATGAAAATGAATAGGAATGGCCATTCCACAGAGATCATCAAAGTTGTCACCATGACATATATAGGAAACGACACAGCTAATGAAAATATGAGAGGGACTCCCTCAAAGGAAAACCAGAGACAGCAGCCCAGCATTAAAGATCAAGCATCTGCTCTCTCATGTGGAGCATGCAGATATGACTCCATCAGGAGATTCACTTGACTCACTATAAACATCTTCAAGTGAATAACACCCATAAACTCAACAATCAGAAAAATTCATGGAATAACAAAAGAACTTGTACAAAAGTAATTTTCTGGAAAAAATACTCTTTGAGAAATACAAACAAGACTCTCAAACTTTTGAAGATTCTATGTTTAAATAGAAAAACATACAACTTCAATTGCCTTTCGACATCTAACCTACAACTTTAATTGCCTTTCAACATACCTCCAGTGCATTAACATTTTCTCATAAATAAATAAACTTTTTTCTTTCCAAACCTATGCTCTTTTTAATATATTATGAAAAGGGGAAAGGTTATGATTCATGTTGTTGAAATAATGTAACTGCAAAGAGTATTCTTATTATTATTTGATATATTATTCATTGGATCAATCCCCATTGTGGATTGATCATGTCGGCTATTGTAATAGGACCAAATCCCCTTTTGCGGATTGGTCAAGTGATAATTATAATAGGCAGAATAAGAAGTCGGCCCCAGCAGATATTAAAGGGGCCCCAGAATATATTAAAGGTGGTTGTAACCACCCAGTTGGAGAAGTCGGCCCTGCTAGTGAAGAGACACTTCACATGTGCCAGTCTAATATAAATAAGGAGGCTAGCGCCTCACTTAGACACACACTCACTTGCTCATTTCGTGAGACAAGTTT
>SNQJ01S0018743.1:7006-30638 GCA_010110895.2 Picea sitchensis
AAAGGTAAGAACAATATTACCTTCACTTAAGTGCTTGAGGGTGGGACAAAGTGTTTCTAAACATTTTTAGAACATGTCCAAGAACACATGCCAATTGCACATAAGGTGTATACTCCTTGATTTATATGGTGTTGGAAAGGTATCAACAATATCAGTCTTTCTTAATTACTTGAGGATGGGATGAAGTGTTTCCAAACATTTTTAAGCCCAAGGGGTTAACTCAATCGATTTTCGCCAATATTGTTGGGAATTTATCTAGTCCTATGATAGTAGGTGCCCAATTTGAATCCCCCTAGGTTATGCACACTAGTCTACACTAATGGGTTTATTAGGGATGTCATCCACAAATGTGGGGAAGCACCCTTGGGTTTCCCCACAAGGTTTTGCTTGGAAAAAAATTAAGTGAAATACAACTTCTATTTGACACCAAATTTAAACAATGAATTTAAGCATTGATTTTGTAATGTATATAAAGGAACCATGGTACAAGATCGAGCTCACAAAGGTTATCAACAACCAAATAGATCTTATCTATGAAAATGATGTAAATATTTATTCTTTGAGATATAGATGGTGGTTTTCAATTGCTACTACAAACAACAAGGCTAAACACAATTGGATAAGAAATTATACTCCCTATAAGAAATCGACATCCCCCTTTATTTTTGGACTTGAATAAATCAAACACATAATCTAGAAAGTTGTGGCATTATCAAACCCTATTGAAATTTTATCCATGATTTTTTTTTAATGAGTGACCAACACTTCTCCTACACAAATCTTATTGAGTAATCAAAATATTGCTTTGATACTTGTTGTGACCAATACAACAACTCCCCCATTATTCAAAATTTTGTGAATAAAGTATAATGTGTCCCTTAATTTTTTTTTATTTTTACAGTTTGATTTCTTTTGTTTTACTAATTGATGTCATGTTGATTAATTTATGATCGAGCTTAGACCCTTAAATAAACTCCTTTAGATTAAGATTAACTACAAATAAATTTTCATTTTATAATATTGCAATTACTCGGTGTCCCGATGATTCAGTGATCAGAATGGTCTTATTTTGAATGATTTACAATATCTCTCATGATTCCTATGGTCCAGTGAGAGCTAGTGAACCAGTGATCAGGTCAGGTTTCTATTTCGTTCTAAAACTACAATAATACTCCTGAAAATGATGTATATATTTATTCTTTGAGATATAGATGGTGGTTTTAAATTGATACTACAAACAACAAGTTTAAACACAATTGGATAAAAAATTATACTTCCTATAAGAAATCAACATCCCCCTTTATTTTTGAACTTGAAGAAATGAAGCACATAATCTAGAAAGTTGTGGCATTATCAAACCCTATTGAAATTTTATCCATGATTTTTTTTAAATTTTTTTTAGTGACCAACATTTCTCCTACACAAATATTATCGAGTAATCAAAATATTGCTTTGATACTTGTTGTGGCCGATACAACAACCCCCCCATTATTCAAAATTTTGTGAATAAAGTATAATGTGTCCCTTACAATTTTTTTATTTTTACAATTTGATTTCTTTTGTTTTACCAATTGATGTCATGTTGATTAATTTATGATCCAACTTAGACCCTTAAATAAACCCCTTTAGATTAAGATTAACTACAAAATAAATTTTCATTTTATAATATTGCAATTACTTGGTGTCATGGTGATCAAAATGGTCTTCTTTTGAATGATTTATAATAGCTCTCTTGATTCCTATGGTCTGGTAAGAGCTAGTGAACTGATGATCAGGTCGGGTTTCTATTTTGTTCTAAAACTACAAAAATAATCCCGATCTCCCAATGAGTCAGCGATCCGATTAGTCATAGGTCGGACTAGAGTTCTTCATGAATGGTGTTATGTTTAAAATAACAACCCGATCACCCAGTTCTCCGGTGGCACAATTAATCATATGATTATGTTTAATAACTTAATCATTTAACATAATCACACCAGCCCAGGTCCTATCATTGTGTTTTAAAGCTCGGATGTATATGGACTATCGGTGAGCCGATGCTTCATTATGAGTGTTCCCCCCTCCTTTTCGAAATTCTAAATTGTATTTTCTCCATTTAATGGCTCTGACAATTGTTGTTAATGTGTATTAAAACAAATTTATTGTGCGATGGGAGATGAATTAAACTCAAATAAAAGATATCAATTATATGCATAACATCCACTTTTTCTCTGTTATCATTTCATGCATTACTCTGAGCTTGTTAATAGCCAAATTGCATATATTCCAGAAATTAAAAGACACAGTTTTCTTCATAAAACTTTTTTCGCTTAGAACCAGTGTTGAGATGTTTGTTGAGATTATTGAATTGAAGTTTATATATCAAATTCTCACTTTGAAATTCGTTCTAATTACATTAAATCTCTACAATAGGATGACTAGGAAGGGGAAATCAAAGCACCAAAAGGACGAGGAGGAAATAGAAAAGAACTTGAATTCGACGTTTTTCTGAGATACCTCTTACAAAATGGGAGTAAAAAACAACATGGAATGGAGTGAGATTTCTAAATTCATTGAAGATGGAGATTTCACAGAAGAATACAAGTCTGAAATTGATGACTTGGAAGATATCAAGAAATCCATCCTACACAGAATATCTAGCAGACCAACAATCCTTCCTTATTATGACATGGTACGGTGGATTATCTCTCATACTGGCATCTCTACATGCACAATTGTAAATTATGCTAGTAAATTTATTGGGTCATTTAGACTAGAAGATATCTCCAATATGTACAAGTTAGGGTCACCCAAAGTCTGTTTTCTTGAATTCAACATTTTTCTGAGATACCTCTTACAAAATGGGAGTCACAAACAACACAGAATGGAGTGAGATTTCTAAATTCATTGAAGATGGAGATTTCATAGAAGAATACAAGTCTAACATTGATGACTTGGAAGATATCAAGAAATCTAGCCTGCACAAAATAACTACCAGATCAACAATCCTTCCTTATTGTGACATGGTATGGTGGATTATCTCTCATACTGGAATCTCTATATGCACAACTATAAATTATGCTCATAAAGTTACTGGGTCATTTCTACCAAAAGATATCTCCAATATGTACAAGTTAGGGTCACCCAAAGTCTGTTTTCCTGAATCCGACGTTTTTCTGAGATACCTCTTACAAAATGGGAGTCATAAACAACACAGAATGGAGTGAGATTTCTAAATTCATTGAAGATGGAGATTTCATAGAAGAATACAAGTCTGACATTGATGACTTGGAAGATATCAAGAAATCCATCCTGCACAAAATAACTACCAGACCAACAATCCTTCCTTATTGTGACATGGTATGGTGGATTATCTCTCATACTGGCATCTCTACATGCACAATTGTAAATTCTTCTTGTAAAGTTATTGGGTCATTTAGACCAGAAGATATCTCCAATATATACAAGTTAGGGTCACCCAAATTCTGTTTGGATGATAATTATTAAGGGTTTCATTGAAAAGGAAGTTAAAACAAAAGAAATCCAAATGGGTGATTTGATTAGGGAGTGGTGGCATGATCCTTCTTCCTTTAAAAGTATTTCAGACAAGATATACCCTCTTCAAAGACTGAAAAAACATCCCATGCTAGTAGCCATTATGATTTGTAGTTTATATGGTGAAAATGATTCTTTTAAGTTTAAATTGGGTTTGGTTCCTCTTATCCACCAAGTTTTAAAAGGAGAAATATTTAATTGGGCTCATATTATTTCTGCTAATATCAGACAAGAAGTGAAGAAATCACAAGAAGCACCATCGAGATATTGCCCTGGGTTTTTTAAGTCAGGATATTTGATAGATGCAGTCTGTACAGTTACCCCTTTTCTATTATTGTCTTGGAACTGGTCTCCTTATGAAAATCCAGTTCATATACACAGTTCTAAGTTATGGGCAGTAAACTGCAAAGACTACTTTTGTGAAATCTGCAATCGTTTTATGATTCCTTTATACATGGCCTTGAAAAATCAACCATCACCTAGGTTCATCCAAGAAGCCATGAATACTATTAAGGAAATTGGAGACTAGTTTATTGATGAAGAATTTTCCTACAATAGGATTTATGGATGTGAAGGAGCACCTCATATTTTGCCAAAATATCTTCTAGACAAACTGGTGCTTAGGGAGATTGCATATCATATTATTTTTGTTGGTATTATTTCCTTCCTGTCCAAAATTCAAAAGAAACAGTGGCCATATTTCCCTATTTCACGAGGAATTTATTCCTTACTGAATGTTAAGCATGCTTTAAAATAAGTAGAATAAATGGAGAAAATTAGCTAGCTCAAGGAAACTTTAAAAGATACGACCCAATAGGTCTCGATAAGAAACATTGGAGCATGGTAAAAAATGTCAAATCTTATAACCATGAGGATGACCCATTTGATATTGTTTTCTAACGGGCTCGAAATTACCAAGAAGTAGCTCAATGAATTCATGAGTTGAAAAGCAGTCCCAAGATACAAGCATTCCTAGACTGAAAATTTAATAGAAATAAAGCTTTTTTGAAAGAAAAGAGTGAAAATAAAGGTATTATCCAAGGAAGCATTGATGAATAAGATGATGCATAATCAAAATCTGAAGAAGAACATGATCAAAACAATTAATCCAGTGACATGCAAGGCCACCATGATGATGTAGCACGAAAAGATGATCAGAACAAAGTCAACAGAGACAAATAGGATAACACTCATAACAAAGCCACATTACAGACCACTGAGAAATCTATTGAAGGGAATAAAAAGAGGGCAATACTACCCAAAGTACCGAAAAAACTTAGTCAATGGTCATCGCAGTTGTCTCTACCATTGACACTACCTGTATTACTTCTATTCCTGGTATATTAATATTTACAACCCTTGATGATGCAGGAGCATCGCCAACAAAACACAAGTGTGGAAGATAGCTGGGCGCACTAGTGCACATTTTGAAATATTTTGAATTTCAAATGATCAATGTATTAATGAGATATCTGACAAAGCCTTTTTGAGTTATGAATGTATTTAAAGATCGGAGGTTGATCCATCACATAAGATGATAGGGGAATGTATTTTGTTTTATGGATCGGATCGCAACACATATTTGGATCTTGCACTCGTATCTCTCTGACACAATATTTCTTGTAAAAGACATTAAGTAGTTGATAGAATTCAATTCCATTTAAGGTAGCGTAGAGTAGTTGGAGGGAATGCTCGAAGAGAACCTCTTGTATAAAGCTTTGTAATATTGCCCAGTTAGGGTTGTTGTCAATTGTTGTAGGAAAAATAGTTGTCAATTGTGTGTGTAGATTGATAGTTGATAGTTGTTGTAGCGGCTAAATCTAGTGTGTGTAGATTGATAGTTGATAGTTGTTGTAGCGGATAAATCTAGTGTGTGTAGATTGCCATTGTAAGCTAAGAGCTGGGAGATGTAGAGAAAAGTTGTATGAATGTATGTAATTTTCATTTGGATGAATATAACAGAGGAACATTGTCCCAAATGTGTGTATGGGTATGTGTATATCTGAATGAATGGAAAAACTTCTGTTATTTCTCAATTCTCTGTTGTTTCTGTTCTTAAATCCATGACTGCATTTTCTTTGTTGAATGTATGAGTCATCGTGAGGAGTAGATAAGTTTCAAGTATTTTATTTTCATTGGAGTGAGTGCAAGGTGTGCATAGTGTCCGCAAGGAGTGCATGACCAAGTCTATTCAGACTCGAAATCTCAGAAGAGATAGTGAAACCTATATGTATGCAAGGAGTGCATCGACGTCCGTAAGGAGTGCGTGACCGAATTTTCAGACTCGTAAGCTCAGGGAGGATAGTGTGATTCAGTCACGATAAATAGAAGTGGTTGGAGAACAGTCGCAAGGAGTGCAAAGTCATCCAAAAAGGTTGAAGTGTGGAGAGAGATCTGTTGCAAGTGCGCAGGTCAAATTCTCGACTAAGTGTCGAAGAGATTCTTCAAAGGAACAAATCGGAGAAGGAAAGCTCAGGCAAAAGAGCGACAAAAATATTCAAGGGGAGAATTCCTTGGATTTTTCACTGAACGTCAGTGAACAAGATTCGTTCTTAGAAGGAGAAAAACGATCCCAGACCGTTAGATCTAGTGAAGTTGCAAGGAGGAGAAACGAGAAGCATTTCAATACTTTGGAGGTTCGACAAGTTGAAAAATTGGAGGAAGCAAAGTTGCAAAATCTGAAATCACGATTCAATCTCGACCGTTGATCACAGGGGATCACGTGACGATGGGATCCAAGGATTCAAAAATTGGGAGATTGGAGATTGTGAGTGAAAGGCCCAGAGTTTCGCAGGGTTTCGAAGTCTGAATCATTGTGGGGCCAGCAAATCCGAGAAGACGCATGGCGTGAGTTTGGAGACTCGGAGCTAAACGCTTTGGTAAGGAGTGAAGAAAGGATTCAGGACATCCACTAAGTCTGAACCGCGAAGGAGGTAGACCCATGGTCAAGCCGTGGTCACTTGCGGAAGTGCCTGTGTGTGTGGGTACGATAGTTTCGGGTGCCGCGGGGACCCAAGGAGTTACTCCGATTGAGGAATTCAAACGATCCAAGACCGAGAGGTCAAGCATCCCTTTGGAGGGAAGGGGGGTTTGCGCCACTTGATCTTGATAATTTTCAACCAGTTCAGGAAAATGTCTTGTCACTAAATACTTATATCTTCAGCGACATAGCAAAGACAATTATCAAAAAAGAACCAAGAAAAGAAAAACAAGGCATCCTCAGGAAGCTTCACAAGAATTAGTTCCCTATGGAATGCAACACATTTGAATGAAGAAGAATTTGCAGAAAAAGTTGTTGATGCCTTAGGAGCATTTGTTCATGCAAATAAATGGTCTGTCAATAAACTTACTTCTCAATTAAGGAAAAAAAATAAGCAGGTGGTAGAATTACAGGAAGAATTGAGTTCTCGAGAGACTGTCTTCTCTAAAGAACACCAGACCCAAATTGATCATCTGATAGAATAAAAAAAGGGCATCTATTGATACCATTGACCAACTTAGAGCTGAAACAAATAGTATCATAACAACACATGCTAAATAATTAACTATTCTCCAAGAAGAGAAGAAAGAAATGAGCAAGAACCATGAGGAGAAAATTAATGTTTTGGTGGCCCAAATAAATGAATTAAAGGTTAAGAAACATAAGTCAAAGATGATTAAGACAGAATCCATTGATACAAGTGATAGATTAACTTCTCTTCAAGAGTTATTTTATGCTAGGATGAATGAAATCAAAGGACAACATGACCAATTGCTGAAATTTACTAAAGAGTCTAAAATAGAGTCTGAAAAATAGAAAGATGCTCAAATGTATTTTGAAAAAATAAAAGTGTGGCAAGAAAAAGGTATAAATGTGCCTAAAGATTGCTCCAAAATGACCAAGGAGGAGAAAATCCAAGTGTAGGCCTCGGCCTCACTTGACTGTTGGTGCACCAATTGTGACTTTTCACAGGATTTGATCAAGGAAACCAGTAAGAACTACGCAGAGGTCTGGGATCTGGCTCTAGATATTATTGAAGATCATGAAATGGACCATGTTCAATTTCTTTGCCAGACAATGCCTCCATAAAATTTTCTTGCAAATGTTAACCAACAAATAAGTTCATGTGTAGATGGAATTACACAATGTAATTTCTAGAATATGGAAGCAATCAAAGAGTTCATCTCCAAACCAACATAATTCTTGAAGTCTATTGATACTTTTCTCTCGAAATTCAAGTCAGATCATAAAGATATTGCTAAGAAACTCCATCGATGCCAATTGAATGGGGATATTATTCATCCACCTTTAATTTCACCAATGATAGAAAAGTTCACTCTATGGCAATCCTGCATCAAATATCAAGACAATAAAGTCAATAGAGAATCTTCGACCAACGAAGGAGATATATTTTCTTGATATCAATGGTTAAATTAAGTTGACACATGTAAAATTAGTTGAATGAAAAGAGGAAATTATCCTCAATTTCAGGATCTCAATTGCTATTTAATGTAATTTGGTATATGGAGAAGGGATTGGAAACTGGAAACTCACACTTGTTATTTTTATCAGTTTGAATTAAATTTTGAAGACCTTGTCTTCTGACAAGTTCATTTATGAGAAATGTGAATTTTGTGATGATTCCATTTCTGTTAATTATTTGCAAATTCATATACTGTAGTTTTATGTGAATTCTTTCCATAACTTTGTTTACTTGTCAATCGATTGCATATCAGATAAGAGATGCACAATTGTCATTGATATTATTCATATGATTAATGAAATTTTTTGTATAGAGGATTACAATTGATAAGTTCTATGAATTTCTACTAAACAAATTGTCACTTATCTTTCACTTCTTTTATTGGATATCCATGTTTAGTTCGTAAGTTGTTATTCATCAGAAAGAACATTACTGCATGTTTAGATTATTTCTTGCATAATGTGGATGAATAAATATCATTTTGGAGTTGATCAATGAGAATGTTATTTCTCATATCTTTTCTTTTAGATACTTGAACTTTTCTTTGACTTATCTTTCACTTCTTTTATTGGATATCCATGTTTAGTTCGTAAGTTGTTATTCATCAGAAAGAACATTACTGTATGTTTAGATTATTTCTTGCATAATGTGGATGAATAAATATCATTTTGGAGTTGATCAATGAGAATGTTATTTCTCATATCTTTTCTTTCTAGATACTTGAACTTTTCTTTGACTATTAGTGTGGTATGTATATAACTATTGTGATCTATTTTTAGTAACAATAGTTATCATGCTTAATAATTCCTTAAGATCATGAATTTCTTTTGTTTTTGAGAATTGATCATTCCTTATCTACATATTTTAGTTATTAAAATCATTACTCCCAATTGAGATAAGATAGATAGATTAGTTTTCATTTCTGCAATTTATATTAAGATACATCTTATTTCAGATCTAAAACAATTAAGTCTCCTGCCCAAGGAGCAACTTTTCTAAGTGGAAAACTGAACCCACATATCAGTAGGAAGCTACCATCCCAAACGAAAATAGGTATAATTGGGACCTGTGATCGAGTACCTATCCCTTGTTGCAGGAAGAAACTTTCCCTCCTGTCAACAACACTATTATATGCAAATGAAATATTTTAGTGGTGCCCTTTTCTTCTCTCAAGAGATTCCACAACACACATGATCTCCCACAATTTTCTCCACACCAATGTCCTACCTTTGAATCTAGGAGAAATCAAAGACACATCAACCCACGTGAATAATTTATGACTTAAAAAACATAAAGTGTTATTATCCCATAACCTTGAGTTTTTGGAGACTAACCTTTAACACATAGTTCATGATAAGGCCAATTCATTGTCCATCAATTACAACTTCTTGTATCTATAAGATAAATTAAGTTATGTAATAAGTGGGAAATTTCCCACAAGGAGTGAAAAATGTCTCTGAGGATTTGAACTTGAGGCACTTTGAGGACACTACTACAAGAACAAGTGTTGTTTTGAGACAAAATTACAATTTATATCTAACTTTCCTGTTCCTTTTCTATTTTGTGTTTTTTAATTGACACTTCAACCTTTTTGCCTCTTATGCCATGAAATATTCACTCTCTTTTTTCTTAAGGGTTAGGGAGTAAATCATGAATGGAAAGGGAACTGATTAGGGTTGTGAAACACCATTTTTTATCGTCCTTAATGTTTAGCATGAACAATGGGTTTGAGAATATAATAATGGATTTTCAAGTGTAGCCAAAAAGGAATTGAAGGACTAGGAAGGATTAGCCACATCATATCCATTTCCTTCTAACATTTGAACAACCCTCCTCATACACAAATGATCTCTCTAAATGTATTAAATGCACAACCCATCTCCAATATATCACTCCTAAGATCATTCTCATATCTAGTATTTCATGTTTTTTATTATCATTGTGTTACTACTATATTCGACAACCTTCTACTTCACATTGTGTCAGTGTTATATTCAACAACCTTCTACTACAAAACATTTATAATCATCCTTGATGTTTGGCATGAGTAATGGGTTTGAGAAGATAATAACGGGTTTTCAAGTGGAGCCAAAAATGAATTGAGGGACAAAGGAGGATTAGCCACATAATCTCTATTTCCTTCTGGCATTTGAACAATATTTCTCATACATGGACGATCTCTCCAGATGTATTGAATTCACAACCTATCTCTAATATATCACTACTCAAATCATTCTCATATCGAGTATTTGATCTTTTTATTGTTGCATTACTGCTATATTTGACAACCTTCTACTTCACATTTCAAGTGGAAAAAAAAAGGAATTGAAGGACAAGGGATGATTAGCCACATCATCATCTCCATTTACTCCTGACATTTGAACAACCTTGCTCATACGAGGACAATCTCTCAAATGTACTAAATGGACAACCCAACTCCAGTAGATCACTACTTCGATCATTCTCATATCTAGTATTTGATCTTTTTATTGTTGCATTACTGCTATATTCAACAACCTTCTACTTCACATTGCTCGACATGCTAGGATGGGTACACTACCTTGGCTACTAGGTAGCTCAAGTGTGGATGGTCATCATGCTAGGATGGGTACACTACCTTGGGTACTAGGTAGCTCAGGTGTGGATGGTAAGTATTGATGCATGGATTGTAGTGAATGGTCTATATTGGTGTACCCTTGTCCTAGTGTACCACTACCCTATCCTATCATACCACTACCCTAGCCTTCCTTTATGGTGAACCACCCTAACCTATCCCACATTATCATATCGTAGCCTAACCTACCTTACCTACCCTACCAACCCTAACCTAACCTACCATGGAATATCTAGCCTAATCTACTCTATCTTAGATTATCCTATCCTACCTAACCTAATATACTCTATCTTAGATTATCCTACCTACCTAACCTAATCTACCCTTACCCTAGACTATTAGTTCCCTAGATTAGCCTACATATAGTAATATACCCTACCCTAGACTAGCTTACTAAAACCTTAACTTAGCCTTGCATGCATAGCCTAATATACCCAACACTAAACTAACCTACCTTCTTGCCCTAGATTCAACTACCCTATCACACCCTACCCTACACTAACCAAACACACCCTAGCCTAGCTTACCATATTTCACCCCACCATAGCCTACCCTACTTTATCCTACACCACCCTAGCATAACCTACACTAGCATATTATATCCTAGCCAACTATCTTGTAACTTAACCCATTTAACCTTGATTACTCTATTGTTGACTACACTACACTACCCTATACTACACTACATTATTCTACCTAGCCTAACCTAACCTACCTTATCCTTAATCTACATTATCCCAAACTATCGTACCTTTCTAAACTTATCATAAATACCATACCCTATAGACTATGCTACCTTACCTTAGACTACACTATCCTACCTAGACTACTCTAGTGTACCCTACCCCTAGTTCTTCCTATTCTATTTAACCTAGACCAACTTAGAGTAACCTACTATATTATACCCTAACTTAGCCTGCCAAACCTAATACTCTACCTCATATTAACCTACCTATCCCAACCCACCTTATCCAACCTTAACCTAACCTACACTACCCTTCCTATCCTTTACTATACTACCCTATCCTAACCTAGGCTATTGTAGCCTAAACTACCCTTGACAACCCTAAAATACAATACTTATTATCGTGTAGTACCCCACCCTAGCCTACATAATCAACCATATCCTACACTAACATATTTTAACCTAGCTAATCTTAATCTACTCTACTTAGACTAATCTACCTTAACCTAGATTAGGTTAAGCCCACCCTCCCCTAAAACCATTCTACCTTAGCCTACCTACCCTTTCCTATAAGTAGTGTATCTTATAATTCATATACTAATATACCCTAACTTACTCTATCCTAAGAATATCTTAACCTAAACTACTCTAGCCAACCCTACGCTGACATATCCTATCCTAGCCTACCCAACTTACTCTACCTTTCCCTAAACTAAACTACCTTACCTAACCTACCCCAATTTTCCCTACACCAATCTATCTTATCCTAGCCTACATACACTAGCTTAGCCCACTTAGCCTAATCTACCATATCCTAGTATAACATACCTAGCTAACCTACTCTACTTACCACTAACATGTCATTATTATAGCCTAATTTGCATAGATAAATCTCCCCTACTATAATATGGCCTACCTATCCAAAGCAACCCTAGCTTAGACTATCCCACCCTACCTAACACAATCTACCCTATTATAACCTACCACTATGCTAGCCTTCTCTACTTCAAGATACACCACCCTGAACTATTCTATATTAACATATATTAACCTAATCTACCCTATCCTAAACTATCCTACCCTACAATGTAATATCTATCTTGATAAATTATATTTTATCCTATCCTACCCTAGACTATTAGCGCCCTAAATTAGCTTACATGTAGTAATCTACCCTACCCTAGACTAGCCTACTACAAACCTAATTGAGCCTTCCATAAATAGCCTAATATACCCTAGTATACATTAACTAAATACACCCTTACTTACACTGACCTAACACACCCTAACTTATCCTTAAATTACACTACACTAGCTCACCACTATCCTACCCTACCTAAACCAGTCACTATTACCTTATCCTTAATCTAAGCTACACTTCCCTTTACTACTATAGCCTAGCTTGGACTACCCTAGCATACACTATCCTAACACACACTACCCTCTATCTAGCTTAATATATCCCCCTTCTCTATCTTCTACCTAGTCTAATATACCCTACCCTAGTATACCTTAGATGAATATACCCAACCTAAACTAATTTACTCTACCTTAGCCTAGCCTAGCCTAACCTTAAGCTTAAATAACTAAGCCTCAACAACATATAACCTAATTTACTCTACCTACCCTAACCTACATAGGCTAATCTACTCTAACCTAGCCTAACCTAAATCATTAAGTCTAAAATTGAACCCTAAACGCCTTTTCCTAAACTTGAATCTAATCCAAATCATAGGCATAGGGCCTAAAGCTTAAACCCTAGACCTAAATCCTAATATTAATCCTACACTAACCTAACATATCATACCCTACCCTAACATAACATACCCTAGCCTACCTAACTTAATCTCCCCTACCCTAACCTACCTTAACCATAGTCCTTCATAACATGACCTAACCTACCCCATAGTCCTTCCTATGCTAAATTAGCCCACTCTCCCTAACCTAKACTAACTTGGAATAATCTACCTTAACCTATAATAACMTACCACTCCCCTAGAATAACCTACCATGTTATTTCCTAGCCTACTCTATCCTACCTTATACTAATCTAACCTAGCTTAGTCTACCCTATCAAAACCCARCCTAACCTAAACTACATTAAAAACTATCTTATAATATCCTACCCTAKCCTACACCAACATCCTAGCCAAACTACACTACCTTAGGCATAGGGCCTTTTCCTAAACTTGAATCTAATCCAAATCATAGGCATAGGGCCTAAAGATTAAACCCTAKACSTAAATCCTAATATTAATCCTACACTAACCAAACATATCATACCCTACCCTAACATAACATACCCTAGCTTACCTAACTTAATATCTCCTACCCTAAACTACACAACCATACATACATTAGATTACTCCAGACTGCATTTCCTTACATATTGTAACCTAACCTACCTTAACCATAGTCCTTCATAACATGCCCTAACCTACCCCACCCTACCCCTTAGTCCTTCCTATGCTAAATTAGCCCACTCTCCCTAACCTAGACTAACTTGGAATAATCTACCTTAACCTATCATAGCCTACCACTACCCTAGAATAACCTACCATGTTATTTCCTAGCCTACTCTATCCTGACTTATACTAAGCTAACCTAGCTCAGTCTACCCTATCAAAACCTAGCCTAACCTAAACTACATTAAAAAACCCTAGATTATATTACTTTAAACTATCTTATAATATCCTACCCTAGCCTACACCAACATCCTAGCCAAACTACAGTACCTTGCCCTACCTAGCCTAATCTACTCTAACCTAAACTAACCTACCCTACCTTTGCCTACTACTAAACTAGCCAAACTACACTACCTTACCCTATCTAGCCTAATCTACTCTAACCTAAACTAGCCTACCCTACCTTTACCTACTACTAAAATATCCTAGCATTCACAGATTAATCTACCACATCTAACCTAGCTGGACTTATCATAGCCTACCCTAACCTTAATTTAAAACTACCATACCCTACCTTATTCTAATCTAATCATATATTAGTCTAAACTACCCTAACCTACTTTACACAAACATATCCAATCCTCGTCTACCTAGCTTAATTTGCCATGCCCTAAACTAAACTAAACTACCTTACATGACCTAGCCTAACACCAACTTGCCATGATGATGGCCTAGTCTACATAGGCTTATCCCTAACCCTAACATAGGCTAACTAGCTTAATCCACCCTATCCCACCTAACCTAATCTAATCTACCATACCTTAGCCTACCACTACCTTCCCTAAACTACCATAGCCTATTTAACCTAATCCACCTTAGATTAATCTACCACTTTCCTAGGCTAAACTACCTTAGCTTAGACTACCCTAACATACATTAAACTAACCTACCCTATCCTAACCTACTTAACATAATCCATGTTAGCCTAATCTACCATTTCCTTACGCTAGATTACCTTAGCCTAGACTACCCTATCATACCCTACATGGACTAATCTACTAACATATCCTCACATAATGTACCTTGCCTAATCCACCTTATAATTCCCTATCATCACCCTATCTTATCATACCTAGTCTAATCTACTCTAACCTACCCTACCTACACTAATCTACACTCCCCCAGACTACCAATACCTTAACTTAACCTACATAGACTAATTTACATTACCACAAACTAGCCTACAACTACCCTAACCTAGTCTTTCCTACCTGGCCTAACCTACCCTACTCTAACGTAGGCTACCCAACCTACCCTATATTAGAATACCCTACCCTAACCTAGGTACACTAACATAACAAACTCTAGCCTACACTAACAAAACACAACCTAGTATACACTAACCTAACTCAACTTACCAACCCTACCAAGCTTAATGTACCCTAGCATAAAATAATCTACCTTATCCTAACAGTAACTTGCCATGATGATGGATTACCCTACATAGGCTTATCCCCAACCCTAACATGTCCTAACTAGATTAATCTACCCTACCCTAGCATACCACTACCTTCCTTAAACTATCCTAGCTTAGGTTAAGGGAGCTTAGTCTAGTGTAGGGTAGATTAGGATAAGTAGTCAAGGGTAGGGTAGGGTACGATAGATTAGGTTAGGTAGGATAGGTTAGTTTAAAATAGAGTAGACTAGGCTAGGTGTGTCAGGGTAGGATATAGTATAGTAGAGTATATAGGTAAGGTAAAGTAGGTTAAGGTGTGTTAGGTTAGTGTACGCTAGGGTGTGTTATGTTACTATAGATAAGATAAGGTAGGGTAGTCCAAGATAGGTTAGTCTAGAGATTGTAAATTAGGTTAGGTTAGGGCAGTTGTAAGCTAGGTAGGTAAGGCTAGGCGACATGTGTAGGTTAGGTAGGTAAGGCTAGGTTAGGGAAGTTGTAGGCTAGATTAGGGTAGGGTAAATTACTCTTTGTAGGCTAAGCCAGGGTCACTCATAATCCATTGTAATATAGATCATGTTAGGTAAGGTAGGTTAGAGTATAATAGGGTACGTGTGTAAGGGTAGCATAAGGTGGGATTGGATATGATAGGTTAGGATAGGGTAGTGGTTAGGTAGTGTAGGATAGATTAGGCAAGCTTAAGTAGGAAAGGTGAGTTAGGTTAGTGTATGTTAGGTTGCGTTTTGATAATGTAGGCTATAATGTGTTATGTTAGTGTACTTGGGTTAGGGTAGGGTACTCTAATCTTGAGTAGGTAGGGTAGACTAGTCTAGAGTAGGGTAGATTAGGTTAGGTAAGAAATGCTAAGTTAAGGTAATGTAGGCTAGTCCATGGTAGGGTAAATTAGTCTCTGTAGGTTAATTTAGGGTATTGGTAATCTAAGGTAGTGTAGATGAGGTTAGGTTAGTCTAGAGATGGTAGAATAGGCTAGGTGGGTAAGGCTATGTCAGGGAAGTTGTAGGGTAATCGAAGGTAGGGTAAATTAGTATGTGTGGGCTAAGCTAGGATAATTGGTAGTCTAGACTCATATAGATTAGGTTAGGCAGGGTAGGTTAGTGTATAATAGGGTTGGTATGTAAGGGTAGGATTGGATAGGATAGGTTAAGGTAGGGTAGTGGTTAGGTAATGCATGGTAGATTAGGCAAGGTGAATTAGGTTTATGATTGCTAGGTTGTGTTTTGTTAGTGTAGGCTAGAGTGTTTTTTATACTAGGAGAATAAATATACTTGCCAATTGTTACCGAGGAGACCTAGGGTCGAGTCAAAGATATTGCCACTATAAACCTGGGCTTAGTGTAGGCACCCACAAATCACATAAAGTAAGTAAGTCAAGTTTCAAACTTAGGTGGGGCCCTTATAATGGAAGACAACGTCTTCCCAAAGGAGACATCCACCATTCGACCTAGCCCAATGGATTATAGGCTAGAGTGTGTAATGTTAGCGTACCCAATTTAGGATAATGTAGTCTAATCCAAGGTAGGTTGGGTAGGCTAGTCTAGAGTAGGGTAGGTTAGGCCAGGTAGGAAAGAGGGGTACTACTCTATCCCACTAACATAATCTACCCTATCCTAGCACAACACATCTAGTTTAACCTACCCTCTCCTAACACTAACTTGCCATGATGATGGCCTAGTCTACATAGGCTTATCTCTAACCCGAACATGGCCTAACTAGCTTAATTCACCCTATCCTACCTAACCTAATCTAACCTACCACTACCTTTCTTAAAATACCCTAGCCTAGTTAACCTAATCTACATTAACTTAATCTACCACTTCCCTAGGTTAAACTACCCTAGCATACACTAAACTAACCTACCCTACCTAACGTAATATACCCTACCCTAACCTACCTAACTTATCCTACTTAACCTAATCCATGTTAGGATAAACTACCCTATCCTACAATAAACTAGCAAGACTGATATTACTAATATATCCCCACATAACCTACCTTACTTAATCCACCTTACATTTCCCTACTACTTCCCTACCTTATCATACCAAGTATAATCTACTCTAACCTACCCAATCCACATTACCCTAGATTACTAATACCCTAACTTAACCTATATAGACTAATTTACCTTCGTTAAACTATCCTAACCTACTTAATCTAATCCACCTTTCTACCACTACCCTAGCATACACTAAATTAACCCACCCTACCTAACATAATCTAACCTACCTAACCTATCCTACATAACCTAATCCATGTTATGCTAAACTACCCTATCCTACACTAAACTAACATGCATATCCTACCCTAGATAGACTAATATACTAACATATCCTCACATAACCTACCTTGTTAAATCCATGTTACATTTYCTTGCTACTACCCTAACCTYATCACACCTAGTATAATCTACTCTAACCTACCCTACCTACCCTAATCTACATTACCCTAGACTACCGATACCCTAAAATAACCTACATGGACCAATTTACCTTACCTAAACTACCCTAACTTAATCTAATCCACCTTAACTTAATTTACCACTTCCCTAGGCTAAACTACCTTAGTTTGGACTACCCTAGCATACATTAAACAAACCTACCCTACCTAACATAATCTACCCTACCTTAACCTACCTAACTTGTCTTATTTAATCTAATTCATGTTAGGCTAAACTACCCTATCCGACACTAAATTAGCATACCTAGCCTACCCTACATAGACTAATATACTAATATATCCATGCATAACCTACCTTTCTTAATCCACCTTACATTTCCCTTCTAGTACCCTACCTTATCATACATTTAGTATAATCTACTTTAACCTACCCTACCTACCCTAATCTACATTACCCTAGACTACCAATACCCTAACTTAACCTACATGGACTAATTTACCTTCTTTAAACTACCCTAACCTACTTAACATAATCCACCTTATCTTAATCTACTACTTCCCTGGGCTAAACTACCCTAGCATACACAAAACTAACCTACTCTAACCTACCTAACCTATCCTACTTAACCTAATCCATGTTATGTTAAACTACCCTATCTTAAAATAAACTAGCATACCTAGCCTACCCTATATAGACTAATATACTAACATATCCTAACATAACCTTCCTTGTTAAATCCATGTTACATTTTCCTACTACTACCCTACCTTATCATACCTAGTATAATATACTCTAACGTACCCTACCTACCATAATCTACATTACCCTAGACTACCAATACCCTAACTTAACCTATACGGACTAATTTACCTTACTTTAACTACCCTAGCTTACTTAACCTAATCCGCCTTAACTTAATTTACCACTTCCCTAGGCTAAACTACCTTAGTTTGGACTACCCTAGCATACACTAAACAAACCTACCCTACATAACATAATCTACCCTACCCTACCCTACCTAACCTTTCCCACTTAATCTAATCTATGTTAGGCTAAACTAACCTAACATACCTACACTAAACTAACATACCTAGCTCACATTTCCCTACTCTAACCTACCCTACCTACCCTAATCTACATTACCCTATACTACCAATAACCTAACTTAACACATGCAACTACCCTAACCTAGTCTTTTTTACCTGGCCTAACCTACCCTACCCTAGACTAGCCTACACAACCTATCACATACTAGACTACCCTACCCTAACCTAGGTACCCTAACATAACACACTCTATCCTACACTAGCAAAACACAACCTAGCATACACTAACCTACCTCACCTTACCTACCATACCTTGTTTAATCTACCCAACCACTACCCTAACGTAGCCTACACAGACTAATTTACCCTACCTTCGATTAGCCTACAACTTCCCTAACCTAGCCCTACCCACTTAGCCTAATCTACAATCTCTAGACTAACCTAACCTAATCTACACTACCTTAGATTACTAATACCCTAACTTAGCCTACAATGACTAATTTACCATACCATGGACTAGCCTATACCTACCTTAACCTATCCTTTCTTACCTAGCCTAACCTACCCTACTCTAGACTAGACTATCCCACCTACCCAAGATCTGAGTGCCTTACCCCAACCCAGATACACTAACATAACACATTCTAGTCTACTTTAACAAAACACAACCTAACGTACACTAGCCTAACTCACCTTACTTACCTTGCCTAATATATCTTATACTACCCAACCACTACCCTAGCCTAACCTATCTTATCCAACCCTACATTATTCTACCCTTGTATACCTACCCTAACATAGTCTAACCTACCTTACCTAATCTAATCTATTTACGATGGACTACAAGTGACCCTATCTTAGCTTAGAAAGACTAATTTACCCCACCCTAATCTAGCCTATAACTTCCCTACCCTAGCCTTACCTACCTAACTTAATCTACAATATCTAGACAATCATACCCTAGCTTAGGTATAGTAACATAACACACCCTAACACACCTTAGCCTACCCTACCTTACCTAATCTACCGTATTATATCATACCATGCCCTGACACACCTAGCCTAGTCTACTCTATCCTCAACTAACATATCCTACCTAACCTTATCTACCCTACGCCTACTTATTCTAATCTACCATACACAAGACTAACCTACCCTAGCTTAGACTACCTTAACCTATCGTAGCCTAGACTAGCCTAGCCCAACCTAGTCTACCCTCCTTTAGCCTACCCCAACCCACCCTACACTACCCTACCCTACCCTTTCCTAGATAACTATACCCTTACCTAACATACTTAACCTGGATTATTCAACCCTAGACTACACTACACCACCTTACCACTACCCTACCCTTAATGTAAATTATCCATTGCTTCACTACCACAACATAAATTGGACTACCCTAGCCAACATTACCCTAACATATCTTTGCTTAGCCTACCCACCCTACCCTATTTTTTTCGATCCCACCTTACCCTATATGAATCTACCTTATTATAAAATAACCTACCCTACCTTAGCATAACCTATCCTAGCCTTTCCTTGAGCTAAAATAACCAAGCCTCAACTAGACCCGAATCTTATCCCTAAGGCTATGCCGAGAGCTTGAATCTTACCTTACACTAACTTATCCTAGCCTAACCTACTTGGAATAAATTAATTTTCCTTAAACCACACTACACTACCTTACCACTACCCTAGCCTAACCTACTTAGCCCAATCTACCCTAGTTTACCCTGCCCTACCCCACACTAACCTATCCACTACCCTACCCTATACTAACATAACACACCATAGCATACACTAACTTAACACACCTTAACCCACTTGACCTTGCCTGATATACCCTACACTACCCTATCCTACCTTAGCATACCTAGTCTAGTCTACTCTATCCTAAAATAACCTATCCCACTTAACTTAATCTACCCTACCCTAGGCTCAACTACCTATTCTAATCTACCCTACACTAGATTAACCTACATTAGCTTAAACTATCATAACCTACCATAACCTAACACACCCTAGCCTACATTTTCCTACCCTATACTAATATAACACACGCTAGAATAAACTAAATTAACAGACCTTAACCTACCCTACCTTACCTAATCTATCAAACATTATCTTATCCTACCCTACCATACCTTGGTATACCTAGCCTAGTCTACTCTATCTTAGACCTACATATCCTACATAGTCTAATCTACCTTAACATATCCTACACAAAGTAATCTACCCTACCTTAACTAATCTACCTTTAACATATCCCACAAAGTAATCTACCTACCTTAACCTAGCTTAATCTAACCTACACTAAACTAACATATACCAACTTAAACTACCCTAACTTATTGTAACATACAATAACCTAACAAACCCTACTTTAGCTTACCCCACTATAGCCAACTTACACTACCATGTCCTATCCTATAAATCCATACCCTTTGTCTAACCCATCTTATCCAATCCTACTCTACCCTAGACTATATTACATTATTTTACCACTAACCTAGTCTTAATCTAAGCTATCCCTCACTTAACTACCATAGCCTAACTCACCCTACACTAACCTATCCTATCCCACCTTACCCTAGATGAATCTACCTTATTCTATAATGAGCTAGCCTAGAATTAAGCCTAAATACCCAAGCCTCAACCCTAATCCTAAACCTACGCCTAGACATGAATCCTATTCATAAGTCTATGCTCAAAGCTTAAATTCTACCTACACTAATTTGTCCTATCCTTTCCTAAACTACACTACACTGTATTACCTTACTACTACCTTGGCCTAGCCTACCTAGTCTAACCATGCTATCCCAACCTAGCTTACTCGATCCTTAATCTAAACTACCCCTACCTTATTAACTACCATACCCTAACCTACATTGACCTAACATATCCTTACCTAGCATACCATACCCTACATTAACTTACCTTATAACCTATAATATCCTACCATATCACCTTATAACCTATCTTATCCTACCTTATCATAGATGAATCCATCTTATTCTAGAATAGTGTACCCTACCCTACCTACATAGAATAATATACCCTAGCATACCCTACCCTACCTACATAGAATAATATACCCTAGCATACCCTAACCAACCTACTTAGCCTATACTACTTTACCCTATACTATACTACACTACACTACCTTATGACTACCCTAGCCTACATAGAATAATCTACCCTATCATACCCTAACCAACCTACTTATCCTATACTACTTTACCCTATACTATACTACACTACACTACCTTATGACTACCCTACCCTACATAGAATAATCTACCCTAGCATACCCTAACCAACCTACTTAGCCTATACTACTTTACCCTATACTATACTACAGTACACTACCTTATGACTACCCTACCCTACCCTACCCCACCCTAGCTTACCCTACCCTTAATTTAAACTACCCTTTCCTTGACTACCATACCTTAAAATGGACTACCCTTCCCTACATTGACCTAGCATATCCTAACCTTGCCAATACTAACCTATCTTATCCTACCTTACCCTAGATCAATCTATCTTATTATAGAATAACTTACCCTACCCTAGCCACATAAACTAATCTACCCTAGTAGAGCCTAGCATAACTTTAAGCCTAAATTCCCAAAGCCTCAACCCTATTCCTATACTTGAATCCTATTCCTAAGCTTAAATCCTAAATCTAAATCACACAAAGCAAAGCCCCAAGCCTTAACTCCTAAGCATGAACCTCATAAAACATTCCCTTACATAAAATAATAATAATTTTCTAAGCAAATTTATACTATTTAACAATAAATAGTTTTATGCACATTATAAGTATATAAATGAAATCCATTTTATAACACTAAAAATCAACCACACGTTCATTATGGCATTTCAAACAAATTTATAATATAATAAAAAATAATTTTATGCACATCATAAATACATAAATAAAATCCATTTATAACACTATAAAATAATTGCACATCCATCATGTCATTTTAAATACAAATCTACTATAAGAAACATATTAATTCATAAATTTAATAAAAAACATAAATATAACATAAAAATAAATCATACACCCTATAAAATATAGAAATCAAAACTATCAAACATAAACAAAAGCAAATACAAACAACCATGTAACAATTAACATATAATGAGTATAAATCAATGCTATCATGTATCATTTCAAATACAAATTTAACAAAAAGAATATAATAATTCATAAATTTAATAAAAACATAAATGTAACATAAAAATAAATCATACACCATACAAATATAAAAATCAAAACTATTAAACATAATCAAATAAAGAAAACCATATAACCATTAATATATAATAATTTAAAATCATAAAAACATAAATGTAACATAAAAATAAATCATACACCATACAAATATAAAAATCAAAACTATTAAACATAAACAAATAAAGAAAACCATATAACCATTAATATATAATAATTTAAAATCATAAAAACATAAATGTAACATAAAAATAAATCATACACCATAGAAATATACAAATTAAAACTATTAAACATAAACAAATAAAAAAAACCATATAACCATTAATATATAATAATTTAAAATCATAAATATATTAATACAATTTATATAAATATATCATATGAACACATTAATATCATAAACATTTTTAATATCATAAATATATAAATATATCATATGAACACATTAATATCATAAACATTTTTAATATCATAAATATACAAATAAATAAATTAGTGTAATTTATATAAATGATTTAAAATTATTATTATAAATATAAACATTACACATATATAAACAAAATATAATTTATTATAATTTAAATAAAACTCTAAAAATATTTGTAATATCACAAATATATAAATAAACACAATAGAACCTCTACAATATAGAAAATAACCTCTATTTATAGAAAATAACCTCTACAAAATAGAACCTCTACAATATAGAAAAGAACCTCTATTTATTTTGAGAAATACAAAATAGGAACATGCAACAATACC
>SNQJ01S0018743.1:30648-73049 GCA_010110895.2 Picea sitchensis
AAAGGTAAGAACAATATTACCTTCACTTAAGTGCTTGAGGGTGGGACAAAGTGTTTCTAAACATTTTTAGAACATGTCCAAGAACACATGCCAATTGCACATAAGGTGTATACTCCTTGATTTATATGGTGTTGGAAAGGTATCAACAATATCAGTCTTTCTTAATTACTTGAGGATGGGATGAAGTGTTTCCAAACATTTTTAAGCCCAAGGGGTTAACTCAATCGATTTTCGCCAATATTGTTGGGAATTTATCTAGTCCTATGATAGTAGGTGCCCAATTTGAATCCCCCTAGGTTATGCACACTAGTCTACACTAATGGGTTTATTAGGGATGTCATCCACAAATGTGGGGAAGCACCCTTGGGTTTCCCCACAAGGTTTTGCTTGGAAAAAAATTAAGTGAAATACAACTTCTATTTGACACCAAATTTAAACAATGAATTTAAGCATTGATTTTGTAATGTATATAAAGGAACCATGGTACAAGATCGAGCTCACAAAGGTTATCAACAACCAAATAGATCTTATCTATGAAAATGATGTAAATATTTATTCTTTGAGATATAGATGGTGGTTTTCAATTGCTACTACAAACAACAAGGCTAAACACAATTGGATAAGAAATTATACTCCCTATAAGAAATCGACATCCCCCTTTATTTTTGGACTTGAATAAATCAAACACATAATCTAGAAAGTTGTGGCATTATCAAACCCTATTGAAATTTTATCCATGATTTTTTTTTAATGAGTGACCAACACTTCTCCTACACAAATCTTATTGAGTAATCAAAATATTGCTTTGATACTTGTTGTGACCAATACAACAACTCCCCCATTATTCAAAATTTTGTGAATAAAGTATAATGTGTCCCTTAATTTTTTTTTATTTTTACAGTTTGATTTCTTTTGTTTTACTAATTGATGTCATGTTGATTAATTTATGATCGAGCTTAGACCCTTAAATAAACTCCTTTAGATTAAGATTAACTACAAATAAATTTTCATTTTATAATATTGCAATTACTCGGTGTCCCGATGATTCAGTGATCAGAATGGTCTTATTTTGAATGATTTACAATATCTCTCATGATTCCTATGGTCCAGTGAGAGCTAGTGAACCAGTGATCAGGTCAGGTTTCTATTTCGTTCTAAAACTACAATAATACTCCTGAAAATGATGTATATATTTATTCTTTGAGATATAGATGGTGGTTTTAAATTGATACTACAAACAACAAGTTTAAACACAATTGGATAAAAAATTATACTTCCTATAAGAAATCAACATCCCCCTTTATTTTTGAACTTGAAGAAATGAAGCACATAATCTAGAAAGTTGTGGCATTATCAAACCCTATTGAAATTTTATCCATGATTTTTTTTAAATTTTTTTTAGTGACCAACATTTCTCCTACACAAATATTATCGAGTAATCAAAATATTGCTTTGATACTTGTTGTGGCCGATACAACAACCCCCCCATTATTCAAAATTTTGTGAATAAAGTATAATGTGTCCCTTACAATTTTTTTATTTTTACAATTTGATTTCTTTTGTTTTACCAATTGATGTCATGTTGATTAATTTATGATCCAACTTAGACCCTTAAATAAACCCCTTTAGATTAAGATTAACTACAAAATAAATTTTCATTTTATAATATTGCAATTACTTGGTGTCATGGTGATCAAAATGGTCTTCTTTTGAATGATTTATAATAGCTCTCTTGATTCCTATGGTCTGGTAAGAGCTAGTGAACTGATGATCAGGTCGGGTTTCTATTTTGTTCTAAAACTACAAAAATAATCCCGATCTCCCAATGAGTCAGCGATCCGATTAGTCATAGGTCGGACTAGAGTTCTTCATGAATGGTGTTATGTTTAAAATAACAACCCGATCACCCAGTTCTCCGGTGGCACAATTAATCATATGATTATGTTTAATAACTTAATCATTTAACATAATCACACCAGCCCAGGTCCTATCATTGTGTTTTAAAGCTCGGATGTATATGGACTATCGGTGAGCCGATGCTTCATTATGAGTGTTCCCCCCTCCTTTTCGAAATTCTAAATTGTATTTTCTCCATTTAATGGCTCTGACAATTGTTGTTAATGTGTATTAAAACAAATTTATTGTGCGATGGGAGATGAATTAAACTCAAATAAAAGATATCAATTATATGCATAACATCCACTTTTTCTCTGTTATCATTTCATGCATTACTCTGAGCTTGTTAATAGCCAAATTGCATATATTCCAGAAATTAAAAGACACAGTTTTCTTCATAAAACTTTTTTCGCTTAGAACCAGTGTTGAGATGTTTGTTGAGATTATTGAATTGAAGTTTATATATCAAATTCTCACTTTGAAATTCGTTCTAATTACATTAAATCTCTACAATAGGATGACTAGGAAGGGGAAATCAAAGCACCAAAAGGACGAGGAGGAAATAGAAAAGAACTTGAATTCGACGTTTTTCTGAGATACCTCTTACAAAATGGGAGTAAAAAACAACATGGAATGGAGTGAGATTTCTAAATTCATTGAAGATGGAGATTTCACAGAAGAATACAAGTCTGAAATTGATGACTTGGAAGATATCAAGAAATCCATCCTACACAGAATATCTAGCAGACCAACAATCCTTCCTTATTATGACATGGTACGGTGGATTATCTCTCATACTGGCATCTCTACATGCACAATTGTAAATTATGCTAGTAAATTTATTGGGTCATTTAGACTAGAAGATATCTCCAATATGTACAAGTTAGGGTCACCCAAAGTCTGTTTTCTTGAATTCAACATTTTTCTGAGATACCTCTTACAAAATGGGAGTCACAAACAACACAGAATGGAGTGAGATTTCTAAATTCATTGAAGATGGAGATTTCATAGAAGAATACAAGTCTAACATTGATGACTTGGAAGATATCAAGAAATCTAGCCTGCACAAAATAACTACCAGATCAACAATCCTTCCTTATTGTGACATGGTATGGTGGATTATCTCTCATACTGGAATCTCTATATGCACAACTATAAATTATGCTCATAAAGTTACTGGGTCATTTCTACCAAAAGATATCTCCAATATGTACAAGTTAGGGTCACCCAAAGTCTGTTTTCCTGAATCCGACGTTTTTCTGAGATACCTCTTACAAAATGGGAGTCATAAACAACACAGAATGGAGTGAGATTTCTAAATTCATTGAAGATGGAGATTTCATAGAAGAATACAAGTCTGACATTGATGACTTGGAAGATATCAAGAAATCCATCCTGCACAAAATAACTACCAGACCAACAATCCTTCCTTATTGTGACATGGTATGGTGGATTATCTCTCATACTGGCATCTCTACATGCACAATTGTAAATTCTTCTTGTAAAGTTATTGGGTCATTTAGACCAGAAGATATCTCCAATATATACAAGTTAGGGTCACCCAAATTCTGTTTGGATGATAATTATTAAGGGTTTCATTGAAAAGGAAGTTAAAACAAAAGAAATCCAAATGGGTGATTTGATTAGGGAGTGGTGGCATGATCCTTCTTCCTTTAAAAGTATTTCAGACAAGATATACCCTCTTCAAAGACTGAAAAAACATCCCATGCTAGTAGCCATTATGATTTGTAGTTTATATGGTGAAAATGATTCTTTGAAGTTTAAATTGGGTTTGGTTCCTCTTATCCATCAAGTTTTAAAAGGAGAAATCTTTAATTGGGCTCATATTATTTCTGCTAATATCAGACTAGAAGTGAAGAAATCACAAGAAGCACCACCGAGATATTGCCCTAGGTTTTTTATGTCAGGATATTTGATAGATGCAGTCTCTGCAGTTACCCCTTTTCTATTATTGTCTTGGAACTGGTCTCCTTATGAAAATCCAGTTCATATACACAGTTCTAAGTTATGGGCAGTAAACTGCAAAGACTACTTTTGTGAAATCTGCAATCGTTTTATGATTCCTCTATACATGGCCTTGAAAAATCAACCATCACCTAGGTTCATCCAAGAAGCCATGAATACTATTAGGGAAATTGGAGACTAGTTTATTGATGAAGAATTTTCCTACAATAGGATTTATGGATGTGAAGGAGCACCTCATATTTTGCCAAAATATGTTCTAGACAAACTGGTGCTTAGGGAGATTGCATATCATATTATTTTTGTTGGTATTATTTCCTTCCTGTCCAAAATTCAAAAGAAACAGTGGCCATATTTCCTTATTTCACGAGGAATTTATTCCTTACTGAATGTTAAGCATGCTTTAAAATAAGTAGAACAAATGGAGAAAATTATCTAGCTCAAGGAAACTTTAAAAGACACGACCCAATAGGTCTCGACAAGAAACATTGGAGCATGGTAAAAAATGTCAAATCTTATAACCATGAGGATGACCCATTTGATATTGTTTTGTAAAGGGCTCGAAATTACCAAGAATTAGCCCAATGAATTCATGATTTGAAAAGCAGTCCCAAGATACAAGCATTCCTAGACTGAAAATTTAATAGAAATAAATCTTTTTTGAAAGAAAAGAGTGAAAATCAAGGTATTATCCAAGGAAGCATTGATGAATAAGATGATGCACAATCAAAATCTGAAGAAGAACATGATCAAAACAATTCATCCAGTGACATGCAAGGCCACCATGATGATGTAGCAGGAAAAGATGATCAGAACAAAGTCAACATAGACAAATAGGATAACACTCAGAACAAAGCCACATTACATACCACTAAGAAATCTATTGAAGGGAATAAAAAGAGGGCAATACTACCCAAAGTACCGAAAAAACTTAGTCAACGGTCATCTCAGTTGTCTCTGCCATTGACACTACCCGTATTACTTCTATTCCTGGTATATTAATATTTACAACCCTTGATGATGCAGGAGCATCGCCAACAAAACACAAGTGTGGAAGATAGCTAGGCGCACTAGCGCACATTTTGAAATATTTTGAATTTCAAATGATCAATGTATTAATGAGATATCTAACAAAGCCTTTTTGAGTTATGAATGTATTTAAAGATCGGAGGCCGAGCCATCACATAAGATGATGGGGGAATGTATTTTGTTTTATGGATCAGATCGCAGTACATATTTGGATCTTGCACTCGTATCTCTCTGACATAATATTTCTTGTAAAAGACATTAAGTAGTTGATAGAATTCAATTCCATTTAAGGTAGCGTAGAGTAGTTGGAGGGATTGCTCGAAGAGAACCTCTTGTATAAAGCTTTGTAATATTGCCCAGTAAGGGTTGTTGTCAATTGTTGTAGGAAAAATAGTTGTCAATTGTGTGTGTAGATTGATAGTTGATAGTTGTTGTAGCGGCTAAATCTAGTGTGTGTAGATTGATAGTTGATAGTTGTTGTAGCGACTAAATCTAGTGTGTGTAGATTGCCATTGTAAGCTAAGAGCTGGGAGATGCAGAGAAAAGTTGTATGAATGTATGTAAGTTTCATTTGGATGAATATAACAGAGGAACATTGTCCCAAATGTGTGTATGGGTATGTGTATATCTGAATGAATGGAAAAACTTCTGTTATTTCTCAATTCTATGTTGTTTCTGTTCTTAAATCCATGACTGCATTTGCTTTGTTGAATGTATGAGTCATCATGAGGAGTAGATAAGTTTCAAGTATTTTCTTTTCATTGGAGCAAGTGCAAGGTGTGCATAGTGTCCGCAAGGAGTGCATGACCGAGTCTATTCAGACTCGAAATCTCAGAAGAGATAGTGAAACCTATATGTATGCAAGGAGTGCATCGACGTCCACAAGGAGTGCATGATTGAGTTTTCAGACTCGAAAGCTCAGGGAGGATAGTATGATTTAGTCACGATAAATAGAAGTGGTTGGAGAACAATCACAAGGAGTGCAAAGTCATCCAAAAAGGTTGAAGTGCGGAGAGAGATCTGTTGCAAGTGCGCAGGTCAAATTCTCGACTAAGTGTCGAAGAGATTCTTTAGAGGAACAAATTAGAGAAGGAAAGCTCAGGCAAAAGAGCGACAAAAATATTCAAGGGGAGAAGTCCTTGGATTTTTCACTGAACGTCAGTGAACAAGATTCGTTCTTAGAAAGAGAAAAACGATCCCAGACCGTTAGATCTGGTGAAGTTGCAAGGAGGAGAAACGAGAAGTATTTCAGTACTTTGGAGGTTCGACAAGTTGAAAACTTGGAGGAAGCAAAGTCGCAAAATCTGAAATCGCGATTCAATCTCGACCGTTGATCACAGGGGAGCACATGAAGACGAGATCCAAGGATTCGAAAATTGGGAGATTGGAGATTGTGAGTGAAAGGCCCAGAGTTTCGCAGGGTCGCGAAGTCCGAATCATTGTGGGGCCAGCGAATCCGAGGAGACGCGTGGCGTGAGTTCGGAGACTCGGAGCTAAACGCTTCGGTAAGGAGTGAAGAAAGGATTCAGGACATCCACTAAGTCTGAACCGCGAAGGAGGTAGACCCACGATCATAGCCGTGGTCACTTGCGGAAGTGCCTGTGTGTGTGGGTACGATAGTTTCGGGTGCCGCAGGGAACCAAGGAGTTGCTCCGATTGAGGAATTCAAACGATCCAAGACCGAGAGGTCAAGCATCCCTTTGGAGGGAAGGGGGGTTTGCGCCACTTTATCTTCATAATTTTCAACCAGTTCAGGAAAATGTCTTGTCACTAAATACTTATATCTTCAGCGACATAGCAAAGACAATTATCAAAAAAGAACCAAGAAAAGAAAAACAAGGCATCCTCAGGAAGCTTCACAAGAATTAGTTCACTATGGAGTGCAACACATTTGAATGAAGAAGAATTTGCAGAAAAAGTTGTTGATGCCTTAGGAGCATTTGTTCATGCAAATAAATGGTCTGTCAATAAACTTACTTCTCAATTAAGGAAAAAAAATAAGCAGGTAGTAGAATTGCAGGAAGAATTGAGTTCTCGAGAGACTGTCTTGTCTAAAGAACACCAGACCCAAATTGGTCATCTGATAGAAGAAAAAAAAGGCATCTATTGATACCATTGACCAACTTAGAGATGAAACAAATAGTATCATAACAACACATGCTAAGTAATTAACTATTCTCCAAGAACAGAAGAAAGAAATGAACAATAACCATGAGGAGAAAATTAATGTTTTGGTGGCCCAAATAAATGAATTAAAGGTTAAGAAACATAAGTCAGAGATGATTAAGATAGAATCCATTGATACAAGTGATAGATTAACTTCTCTTCAAGAGTTATTTTATGCTAGGATGAATGAAATCAAAGGACAACATGACCAATTGCTGAAATTTACTAAAGAGTCTAAAATAGAGTTTGAGAAATAGAAAGATGCTCAAATGTATTTTGAAAAAATAAAAGTGTGGCAAGCAAAAGGTATAAATGTGCCTAAAGATTGCTCCAAAATGACCAAGGAGGAGAAAATCCAAGTGTAGGCCTCACTTGACTGTTGGTGCACCAATTGTGACTTTTCACAGGATTTGATCAAGGAAACCAGTAAGAACTACGCAGAGGTCTGGGATCTGGCTCCAGATATTATTGAAGATCATGAAATGGCCCATGTTCAATTTCTTTGCCAGACAATGCCTCAATAAAATTTTCTTGCAAATGTTAACCAACAAAGAAGTTCACGTGTAGATGGAATTACACAATGTAATTTCTAGAATATGGAAGCACTCAAAGAGTTCATCTCCAAACCAACATAATTCTTGAAGTCTATTGATACTTTTCTCTCGAAATTCAAGTCAAATCATAAAGATATTGCTAAGAAACTCTATCGATGCCAATTGAATGGGGATATTATTCATTCACCTTTAATTTCACCAATGATAGAAAAGTTCACTCTATGGCAATCCTACATCAAAGAACAAGACAATAAAGTCAATAGAGAATCTTCGACCAACGAAGGAGATATATTTTCTTTATATCAATGGTTAAATTAAGTTGACACATGTAAAATTAGTTGAAGGAAAAGAGGAAATTATCCTCAATTTCAGGATCTCAATTGCTATTTAATGTAATTTGGTATATGGAGAAGGGATTGGAAACTGGAAACTCACACTTGTAATTTTTATCAGTTTGAATTAAATTTTGAAGACCTGGTCTTCTGACAAGTTCATTTATGAGTAATGTGAATTTTGTGATGATTCCATTTTTGTTAATTATTTGCAAATTCATATACTCTAGTTTTATGTGAATTCTTTCCATAACTTTGTTTACTTGTCAATCGATTACATATCAGATAAGATATGCACAATTGTCATTGAGATTATGCATATGATTAATGAAAATTTATGTATAGAGGATTACAATTGATAAGTTCTATGAATTTCTTCTAAACAAATTGTCGCTTATCTTTCACTTCTTTTATTGGATATCCATGTTCAGTTCGTAAGTTGTTATTCATCAGAAAGGACATTACTATATGTTTAGATTATTTCTTTCATATTGTGGATGAATAAATATCATTTTGGAGTTGATATTTATTTCTCATATCTTTTCTTTCTAGATACTTGAACTTTTCTTTGACTATTAGTGTGGTATGGATATAACTATTGTGACCTATTTTTAGTAACAATAGTTATCATGCTTAATAATTCCTTAAGACCACAAATTTCTTTTGTTTTTGAGAATTGTTCATTCCTTATCTACATATTTTAGTTATTAAAAACATTACTCCCAATTGAGATAAGATAGATAGATTAGTTTTCATTTCTGCAATTTATATTAAGATACATCTTATTTCAGATCTAAAACAATTAAGTCTCCTACCCAAGGAGCAACTTTTCTAAGTGGAAAACTGAACCCACATATCAGGAGGAAGCTACCATCCCAAACTAAAATAGGTATAATTGGGACCTGTGATCGAGTAGCTATCCCCTGTTGCAGGAAGAAATTTTCCCTCCTGTTAACAACACTATTATATGCAAATGAAATATTTTAGTGGTGCCCTTTTCTTCTCTCAAGAGATTCCACAACACACATGATCTCCCACAATTTTTTCCACACCAATGTCCTACCTTTGAATCTAGGAGAAATCAAAGACACATCAACCCACATGAATAATTTATGACTTAAAAAACAAAAAGTGTTATTATCCCATAACCTTGAGTTTTTGGAGACTAACCTTTAACACATAGTTCATGATAAGGCCAATTCATTGTCCATCAATTACAACTTCTTGTATCTATAAGATAAATTAAGTTATGTAATAAGTGGGAAATTTCCCACAAGGAGTGAAAAATGTCTCTGAGGATTTGAACTTGAGGCACTTTGAGTACACTACTACAAGAACAAGTGTTGTTTTGAGACAAAATTACAATTTATCTCTAAATTTCCTGTTCCTTTTGTATTTTGTGTTTTTTAATTGACACTTCAACCTTTTTGCTTCTTATTCCATGAAATATTCACTCTCTTTTGTCTTAAGGGTTAGGGAGGAAATCATGAATGGAAAGGGCACTGATTAGGGTTGTGAAACACCATTTTTTATCATCCTTAATGTTTAGCATGAACAATGGGTTTGAGAATATAGTAATGGATTTTCAAGTGTAGCCAAAAAGGAATTGAAGGACTAGGAAGGATTAGCCACATCATATCCATTTCCTTCTAACATTTGAACAACCCTACTCATACACAAATGATCTCTCTAAATGTATTAAATGCACAACCCATCTCCAATATATCACTCCTAAGATCATTCTCATATCTAGTATTTCATGTTTTTTATTATCATTGTGTTACTACTATATTCGACAACCTTCTACTTCACATTGTGTCAGTGTTATATTCAACAACCTTCTACTACAAAACATTTATAATCATCCTTGATGTTTGGCATGAGTAATGGGTTTGAGAAGATAATAACGGGTTTTCAAGTGGAGCCAAAAATGAATTGAGGGACAAAGGAGGATTAGCCACATAATCTCTATTTCCTTCTGGCATTTGAACAATATTTCTCATACATGGACGATCTCTCCAGATGTATTGAATTCACAAYCTAKCTCTAATATATCACTACTCAAATCATTCTCATATCGAGTATTTGATCTTTTTATTGTTGYATTACTGCTATATTTGACAACCTTCTACTTCACATTTCAAGTGGARAWAAAAAGGAATTGRAGGAMAAGGGATGATTAKCCACATCATCATCTCCATTTMCTCCTRACATTTGAACAACCTTGCTCATAYGAGGACAATCTCTCAAATGTACTAAATGGACAACCCAACTCCAGTAGATCACTACTTCGATCATTCTCATATCTAGTATTTGATCTTTTTATTGTTGCATTACTGCTATATTCAACAACCTTCTACTTCACATTGCTCGACATGCTAGGATGGGTACACTACCTTGGCTACTAGGTAGCTCAAGTGTGGATGGTCATCATGCTAGGATGGGTACACTACCTTGGGTACTAGGTAGCTCAGGTGTGGATGGTAAGTATTGATGCATGGGTTGTAGTGAATGATCTATATTGGCATACCCTTGTCCTAGTGTACCACTACCCTATCATAGCATACCACTACCCTAGCCTTCCTTTATGCTGAACCACCCTAACCTATCCCACATTATCATATCGTAGCATAACCTACCTTACCAACCCTAACCTAACCTATCCTACCCTACCATGGAATATCTAGCCTAATCTACTCTATCTTAGATTATCCTATCCTACCTAACCTAATATACTCTATCTTAGATTATCCTACCTACCTAACCTAATCTACCCTTACCCTAGACTATTAGTTCCCTAGATTAACCTACATATAGTAATATACCCTACCCTAGACTAGCTTACTAAAACCTTAACTTAGCCTTCCATGCATAGCCTAATATACCCAACACTAAACTAACCTACCTTCTTGCCCTAGATTCAACTACCCTATCACACCCTAGCCTCCTTTCCTTAGATTCAACTACCCTATCACACCCTACCCTACAATAACCAAACACACCCTAGCCTAGCCTACCATATTTCACCCCACCATAGCCTACCCTACTTTATCCGACACCACCCTAGCATAACCTACACTAGCATATTATATCCTAGCCAACTATCTTGTAACTTAACCCATTTAACCTTGATTACTCTATTGTTGACTACACTACACAACATTATTCTCCATAGCCTAACCTAACCTACCTTATCCTTAACCTACATTATCCCAAAATATCGTACCTTTCTAAACTTATCATAAATACCATACCCTATAGACTACGCTACCTTACCTTAGACTACACTATCCTACCTAGACTACTCTAGTGTACCCTACCCCTAGTTCTTCCTATTCTATTTAACCTAGACCAACTTAGAGTAACCTACTGTATTATACCCTAACTTAGCCTGCCAAACCTAATACTCTACCTCATATTAACCTACCTAGCCCAACCCACCTTATCCAACCTTAACCTAACCTACACTACCCTTCCTATCCTTTACTATACTACCCTATCCTAACCTAGGCTATTGTAGCCTAAACTACCCTTGACAACCCTAAAATACAATACTTATTATCTTGTAGTACCCCACCCTAGCCTACATAATCTACCATATCCTACACTAACATATTTTAACCTAGCTAATCTTAATCTACTCTACTTAGACTAATCTACCTTAACCTAGATTAGGTTAAGCCTACCCTCCCCTAAAACCATTCTACCTTAGCCTACCTACCCTTTCCTATAAGTAGTGTATCTTAGAATTCATATACTAATATACCCTAACTTACTCTATCCTAAGAATATCTTAACCTAAACTACTCTAGCCAACCCTACACTGACATATCCTATCCTAGCCTACCCAACTTACTCTACCTTTCCCTAAACTAAACTACCTTACCTAACCTACCCCAATTTTCCCTACACCAATCTATCTTATCCTAGCCTACATACACTAGCTTAGCCCACTTAGCCTAATCTACCATATCCTAGTATAACATACCTAGCTAACCTACTCTACTTACCACTAACATGTCATTATTATAGCCTAATTTGCATAGATAAATCTCCCCTACTATAATATGGCCTACCTATCCAAAGCAACCCTAGCTTAGACTATCCCACCCTACCTAACACAATCTACCCTATTATAACCTACCACTATGCTAGCCTTCTCTACTTCAAGATACACCACCCTGAACTATTCTATATTAACATATATTAACCTAATCTACCCTATCCTAAACTATCCTACCCTACAATGTAATATCTATCTTGATAAATTATATTTTATCCTATCCTACCCTAGACTATTAGCGCCCTAAATTAGCTTACATGTAGTAATCTACCCTACCCTAGACTAGCCTACTACAAACCTAATTGAGCCTTCCATAAATAGCCTAATATACCCTAGTATACATTAACTAAATACACCCTTACTTACACTGACCTAACACACCCTAACTTATCCTTAAATTACACTACACTAGCTCACCACTATCCTACCCTACCTAAACCAGTCACTATTACCTTATCCTTAATCTAAGCTACACTTCCCTTTACTACTATAGCCTAGCTTGGACTACCCTAGCATACACTATCCTAACACACACTACCCTCTATCTAGCTTAATATATCCCCCTTCTCTATCTTCTACCTAGTCTAATATACCCTACCCTAGTATACCTTAGATGAATATACCCAACCTAAACTAATTTACTCTACCTTAGCCTAGCCTAGCCTAACCTTAAGCTTAAATAACTAAGCCTCAACAACATATAACCTAATTTACTCTACCTACCCTAACCTACATAGGCTAATCTACTCTAACCTAGCCTAACCTAAATCATTAAGTCTAAAATTGAACCCTAAACGCCTTTTCCTAAACTTGAATCTAATCCAAATCATAGGCATAGGGCCTAAAGCTTAAACCCTAGACCTAAATCCTAATATTAATCCTACACTAACCTAACATATCATACCCTACCCTAACATAACATACCCTAGCCTACCTAACTTAATCTCCCCTACCCTAACCTACCTTAACCATAGTCCTTCATAACATGACCTAACCTACCCCATAGTCCTTCCTATGCTAAATTAGCCCACTCTCCCTAACCTAKACTAACTTGGAATAATCTACCTTAACCTATAATAACMTACCACTCCCCTAGAATAACCTACCATGTTATTTCCTAGCCTACTCTATCCTACCTTATACTAATCTAACCTAGCTTAGTCTACCCTATCAAAACCCARCCTAACCTAAACTACATTAAAAACTATCTTATAATATCCTACCCTAKCCTACACCAACATCCTAGCCAAACTACACTACCTTAGGCATAGGGCCTTTTCCTAAACTTGAATCTAATCCAAATCATAGGCATAGGGCCTAAAGATTAAACCCTAKACSTAAATCCTAATATTAATCCTACACTAACCAAACATATCATACCCTACCCTAACATAACATACCCTAGCTTACCTAACTTAATATCTCCTACCCTAAACTACACAACCATACATACATTAGATTACTCYAGACTGCATTTCCTTACATATTGTAACCTAACCTACCTTAACCATAGTCCTTCATAACATRCCCTAACCTACCCCACCCTACCCCWTAGTCCTTCCTATGMTAAATTAGCCCACTCTCCCTAACCTAGACTAACTTGGAATAATCTACCTTAACCTATCATAGCCTACCACTACCCTAGAATAACCTACCATGTTATTTCCTAGCCTACTCTATCCTGACTTATACTAAGCTAACCTAGCTCAGTCTACCCTATCAAAACCCAGCCTAACCTAAACTACATTAAAAAACCCTAGATTATATTACTTTAAACTATCTTATAATATCCTACCCTAGCCTACACCAACATCCTAGCCAAACTACAGTACCTTACCCTACCTAACCTAATCTACTCTAACCTAAACTAACCTACCCTACCTTTGCCTACTACTAAACTAGCCAAACTACACTACCTTACCCTATCTAGCCTAATCTACTCTAACGTAAACTAGCCTACCCTACCTTTACCTACTACTAAACTATCCTAGCATTCATAGATTAATCTACCACATCTAACCTAGCTGAACTTATCATAGCCTACCCTAACCTTAATTTAAAACTACCATACCCTACCTTATTCTAATCGAATCATATATTAGTCTAAACTACCCTAACCTACTTTACACAAACATATCCAATCCTCGTCTACCTAGATTAATTTTCCATGCCCTAAACTAAACTAAACTACCTTACCTGACCTATCCTAAAAGCCCTACACTGGTAAATCCTATCCTAGCTTACCATATTGTAACCAAGCCTAATGTGCCCTAGCCTACCTAACATAATCTACCTTATCTTAGCACAACACATATAATTTAACCTACCCTAGCCTAACACTAACTTGCCATGATGATGGCCTAGTCTACATAGGCTTATCCCTAACCCTAACATAGGCTAACTAGCTTAATCCACCCTAGCCCACCTAACCTAATCTAATCTACCATACCTTAGCATACCACTACCTTCCCTAAAATACCATAGCCTATTTAACCTAATCCACCTTAGATTAATCTACCACTTTCCTAGGCTAAACTACCTTATCTTAGACTACCCTAACATACATTAAACTAACCTACCCTATCCTAACCTACTTAACATAATCCATGTTAGCCTAATCTACCATTTCCTTACGCTAGATTACCTTAGCCTAGACTGCCCTATCATACCCTACATGGACTAATCTACTAACATATCCTCACATAATGTACCTTGCCTAATCCACCTTATAATTCCCTCTCATCCCCCTATCTTATCATACCTAGTCTAATCTACTCTAACCTACCCTACCTACAATAATCTACACTCCCCTAGACTACCAATACCTTAACTTAACCTACATAGACTAATTTACATTACCACAAACTAGCCTACAACTACCCTAACCTAGTCTTTCCTACCTGGCCTAACCTACCCTAGATTAGACTAGCCTACCCTAACCTAGGTACACTAACATAACAAACTCTAGCCTACACTAACAAAACACAACCTAGTATACACTAACCTAACCCACCTTACCAACCCTACCAAGATTAATGTACCCTAGCATAACATAATCTACCTTATCCTAATAGTAACTTGCCATGATGATGGCTTACCCTGCATAGGCTTATCCCCAACCCTAACATGGCCTAACTAGCTTAATCTACCCTACCCTAGCATACCACTACCTTCCTTAAACTATCCTAGCTTAGGTTAAGGGAGCTTAGTCTAGTGTAGGGTAGATTAGGATAAGTAGTCAAGGGTAGGGTAGGGTACGATAGATTAGGTTAGGTAGGATAGGTTAGTTTAAAATAGAGTAGACTAGGCTAGGTGTGTCAGGGTAGGATATAGTATAGTAGAGTATATAGGTAAGGTAAAGTAGGTTAAGGTGTGTTAGGTTAGTGTACGCTAGGGTGTGTTATGTTACTATAGATAAGATAAGGTAGGGTAGTCCAAGATAGGTTAGTCTAGAGATTGTAAATTAGGTTAGGTTAGGGCAGTTGTAAGCTAGGTAGGTAAGGCTAGGCGACATGTGTAGGTTAGGTAGGTAAGGCTAGGTTAGGGAAGTTGTAGGCTAGATTAGGGTAGGGTAAATTACTCTTTGTAGGCTAAGCCAGGGTCACTCATAATCCATTGTAATATAGATCATGTTAGGTAAGGTAGGTTAGAGTATAATAGGGTACGTGTGTAAGGGTAGCATAAGGTGGGATTGGATATGATAGGTTAGGATAGGGTAGTGGTTAGGTAGTGTAGGATAGATTAGGCAAGCTTAAGTAGGAAAGGTGAGTTAGGTTAGTGTATGTTAGGTTGCGTTTTGATAATGTAGGCTATAATGTGTTATGTTAGTGTACTTGGGTTAGGGTAGGGTACTCTAATCTTGAGTAGGTAGGGTAGACTAGTCTAGAGTAGGGTAGATTAGGTTAGGTAAGAAATGCTAAGTTAAGGTAATGTAGGCTAGTCCATGGTAGGGTAAATTAGTCTCTGTAGGTTAATTTAGGGTATTGGTAATCTAAGGTAGTGTAGATGAGGTTAGGTTAGTCTAGAGATGGTAGAATAGGCTAGGTGGGTAAGGCTATGTCAGGGAAGTTGTAGGGTAATCGAAGGTAGGGTAAATTAGTATGTGTGGGCTAAGCTAGGATAATTGGTAGTCTAGACTCATATAGATTAGGTTAGGCAGGGTAGGTTAGTGTATAATAGGGTTGGTATGTAAGGGTAGGATTGGATAGGATAGGTTAAGGTAGGGTAGTGGTTAGGTAATGCATGGTAGATTAGGCAAGGTGAATTAGGTTTATGATTGCTAGGTTGTGTTTTGTTAGTGTAGGCTAGAGTGTTTTTTATACTAGGAGAATAAATATACTTGCCAATTGTTACCGAGGAGACCTAGGGTCGAGTCAAAGATATTGCCACTATAAACCTGGGCTTAGTGTAGGCACCCACAAATCACATAAAGTAAGTAAGTCAAGTTTCAAACTTAGGTGGGGCCCTTATAATGGAAGACAACGTCTTCCCAAAGGAGACATCCACCATTCGACCTAGCCCAATGGATTATAGGCTAGAGTGTGTAATGTTAGCGTACCCAATTTAGGATAATGTAGTCTAATCCAAGGTAGGTTGGGTAGGCTAGTCTAGAGTAGGGTAGGTTAGGCCAGGTAGGAAAGAGGGGTACTACTCTATCCCACTAACATAATCTACCCTATCCTAGCACAACACATCTAGTTTAACCTACCCTCTCCTAACACTAACTTGCCATGATGATGGCCTAGTCTACATAGGCTTATCTCTAACCCGAACATGGCCTAACTAGCTTAATTCACCCTATCCTACCTAACCTAATCTAACCTACCACTACCTTTCTTAAAATACCCTAGCCTAGTTAACCTAATCTACATTAACTTAATCTACCACTTCCCTAGGTTAAACTACCCTAGCATACACTAAACTAACCTACCCTACCTAACGTAATATACCCTACCCTAACCTACCTAACTTATCCTACTTAACCTAATCCATGTTAGGATAAACTACCCTATCCTACAATAAACTAGCAAGACTGATATTACTAATATATCCCCACATAACCTACCTTACTTAATCCACCTTACATTTCCCTACTACTTCCCTACCTTATCATACCAAGTATAATCTACTCTAACCTACCCAATCCACATTACCCTAGATTACTAATACCCTAACTTAACCTATATAGACTAATTTACCTTCGTTAAACTATCCTAACCTACTTAATCTAATCCACCTTTCTACCACTACCCTAGCATACACTAAATTAACCCACCCTACCTAACATAATCTAACCTACCTAACCTATCCTACATAACCTAATCCATGTTATGCTAAACTACCCTATCCTACACTAAACTAACATGCATATCCTACCCTAGATAGACTAATATACTAACATATCCTCACATAACCTACCTTGTTAAATCCATGTTACATTTTCTTGCTACTACCCTAACCTCATCACACCTAGTATAATCTACTCTAACCTACCCTACCTACCCTAATCTACATTACCCTAGACTACCGATACCCTAAAATAACCTACATGGACCAATTTACCTTACCTAAACTACCCTAACTTAATCTAATCCACCTTAACTTAATTTACCACTTCCCTAGGCTAAACTACCTTAGTTTGGACTACCCTAGCATACATTAAACAAACCTACCCTACCTAACATAATCTACCCTACCTTAACCTACCTAACTTGTCTTATTTAATCTAATTCATGTTAGGCTAAACTACCCTATCCGACACTAAATTAGCATACCTAGCCTACCCTACATAGACTAATATACTAATATATCCATGCATAACCTACCTTTCTTAATCCACCTTACATTTCCCTTCTAGTACCCTACCTTATCATACATTTAGTATAATCTACTTTAACCTACCCTACCTACCCTAATCTACATTACCCTAGACTACCAATACCCTAACTTAACCTACATGGACTAATTTACCTTCTTTAAACTACCCTAACCTACTTAACATAATCCACCTTATCTTAATCTACTACTTCCCTCCACCTTATCTTTAATTCCATTACTTCCCCGGGCTAAACTACCTCTAGCATACAAAACTAACTCTTACTTAACCTACCTAACTTGTCCTACTTAACCTAATCCATGTTATGTTAAACTACCCTATCTTAAAATAAACTAGCATACCTAGCCTACCCCTATATAGATAGACTAATATACTAACATATCCTAACATAACCTTCCTTGTTAAATCCATGTTACATTTTCCTACTACTACCCTACCTTATCATACCTAGTATAATATACTCTAACGTACCCTACCTACCGTAATCTACATTACCCTAGACTACCAATACCCTAACTTAACCTATATGACTAATTTACCTTACTTTAACTACCCTAGCTTACTTAACCTAATCCGCCTTAACTTATTTTACCACTTCCCTAGGCTAAACTACCTTAGTTTGGACTACCCTAGCATACACTAAACAAACCTACCCTACCTAACGTAATCTACCCTAGCCTAACCTACCTAAACTTTCCTACTTAATCTAATCCATGTTAGGCTAAACTACCCTATCCTACACTAAACTAACATACCTAGCTCACATTTCCCTACTCTAACCTACCCTACCTACCCTAATCTACATTACCCTATACTACCAATAACCTAACTTAACACATTCAACTACCCTAACCTAGTCTTTTTTACCTGGCCTAACCTACCCTACTCTAGACTAGCCTACACAACCTATCACATACTAGACTACCCTACCCTAACCTAGGTACACTAACATAACACACTCTATCCTACACTAGCAAAACACAACCTAGCATACACTAACCTACCTCACTTTACCTACCCTACCTTGTTTAATCTACCCAACCACTACCCTAACGTAGCCTACATAGACTAATTTACCCTACCTTCGATTAGCCTACAACTTCCCTAACCTAGCCCTACCCACCTAGCCTAATCTACAATCTCTAGACTAACCTAACCTAATCTACACTACCTTAGATTACTAATACCCTAACTTAGCCTACAATGACTAATTTACCATACCATGGACTAGCCTACACCTACCTTAACCTATCCTTTCTTACCTGGCCTAACCTACCCTACTCTAGACTAGACTATCCCACCTACCCAAGATTTGAGTGCCTTACCCCAACCCAGATACACTAACATAACACATTCTAGTCTACTTTAACAAAACACAACCTAACATACACTAGCCTAACTCACCTTACTTACCTTGCCTAATATACCTTATACTACCCAACCACTACCCTAGCCTAACCTATCTTATCCAACCCTACATTATGCTACCCTTGTATACCTACCCTAACATAGTCTAACCTACCTTACCTAATCTAATCTATTTACGATGGACTACAAGTGACCCTATCTTAGCTTAGAAAGACTAATTTACCCTACCCTAATCTAGCCTATAACTTCCCTAACCTAGCCTTGCCTACCTAACTTAATCTACAATATCTAGACAATCGTACCCTAGCTTAGGTATAGTAACATAACACACCCTAGCATACACTAACCTAACACACCTTAGCCTACCCTACCTTACCTAATCTACCGTATTATATCATACCATGCCCTGACACACCTAGCCTAGTCTACTCTATCCTCGACTAACATATCCTACCTAACCTAATCTACCCTACGCCTACTTATTCTAATCTACCATACACAAGACTAACCTACCCTAGCTTAGACTACCTTAACCTATCGTAGCCTCGACTAGCCTAGCCCAACCTAGTCTACCCTCCTTTAGCCTACCCCACCCCACCCTACACTACCCTACCCTACCCTTTCTTAGATAACTATACCCTTAACTAACATACTTAACCTGGATTATTCGACCCTAGACTACACTACACCACCTTACCACTACCCTACCCTTAATGTAAATTATCCATTGCTTCACTACCACAACATAAATTGGACTACCCTAGCCAACATTACCCTAACATATCTTTGCTTAGCCTACCCACCCTACCCTATTTTTTTCGATCCCACCTTACCCTATATGAATCTACCTTATTATAAAATAACCTACCCTACCTTAGCATAACCTATCCTAGCCTTTCCTTGAGCTAAAATAACCAAGCCTCAACTAGACCCGAATCTTATCCCTAAGGCTATGCCGAGAGCTTGAATCTTACCTTACACTAACTTATCCTAGCCTAACCTACTTGGAATAAATTAATTTTCCTTAAACCACACTACACTACCTTACCACTACCCTAGCCTAACCTACTTAGCCCAATCTACCCTAGTTTACCCTGCCCTACCCCACACTAACCTATCCACTACCCTACCCTATACTAACATAACACACCATAGCATACACTAACTTAACACACCTTAACCCACTTGACCTTGCCTGATATACCCTACACTACCCTATCCTACCTTAGCATACCTAGTCTAGTCTACTCTATCCTAAAATAACCTATCCCACTTAACTTAATCTACCCTACCCTAGGCTCAACTACCTATTCTAATCTACCCTACACTAGATTAACCTACATTAGCTTAAACTATCATAACCTACCATAACCTAACACACCCTAGCCTACATTTTCCTACCCTATACTAATATAACACACGCTAGAATAAACTAAATTAACAGACCTTAACCTACCCTACCTTACCTAATCTATCAAACATTATCTTATCCTACCCTACCATACCTTGGTATACCTAGCCTAGTCTACTCTATCTTAGACCTACATATCCTACATAGTCTAATCTACCTTAACATATCCTACACAAAGTAATCTACCCTACCTTAACTAATCTACCTTTAACATATCCCACAAAGTAATCTACCTACCTTAACCTAGCTTAATCTAACCTACACTAAACTAACATATACCAACTTAAACTACCCTAACTTATTGTAACATACAATAACCTAACAAACCCTACTTTAGCTTACCCCACCATAGCCAACCCTACACTACCATGTCCTATCCTAGCTAAACTATACCCTTGTCTAACCTACTTAACCTAACCTACTCTACCCTAGACTATATTACATTATTTTACCACTAACCTAGTCTTAATCTAAGCTATCCCTCACTTAACTACCATAGCCTAACTCACCCTACACTAACCTATCCTATCCCACCTTACCCTAGATGAATCTACCTTATTCTATAATGAGCTAGCCTAGAATTAAGCCTAAATACCCAAGCCTCAACCCTAATCCTAAACCTACGCCTAGACATGAATCCTATTCATAAGTCTATGCTCAAAGCTTAAATTCTACCTACACTAACTTGTCCTATCCTTTCCTAAACTACACTACACTGTATTACCTTACTACTACCTTGGCCTAGCCTACCTAGTCTAACCATGTTATCCCAACCTAGCTTACTCGATCCTTAATCTAAACTACCCCTACCTTATTAACTACCATACCCTAACCTACATTGACCTAACATATCCTTACCTAGCATACCCTACCCTACATTAACTTACCTTATAACCTATATTATCCTACCTTATCACCTTATAACCTATCTTATCCTACCTTATCATAGATGAATCCATCTTATTCTAGAATAGTGTACCCTACCCTACCTACATAGAATAATATACCCTAGCATACCCTACACTACCTACATAGAATAATATACCCTAGCATACCCTAACCAACCTACTTAGCCTATACTACTTTACCCTATACTATACTACACTACACTACCTTATGACTACCCTAACCTACATAGAATAATCTACCCTATCATACCCTAGCCAACCTACTTATCCTATACTACTTTACCCTATACTATACTACACTACACTACCTTATGACTACCCTACCCTACATAGAATAATCTACCCTAGCATACCCTAACCAACCTACTTAACCTATATTACTTTACCCTATACTATACTACACTACACTACCTTATGACTACCCTACCCCACCCTACCCCATCCTAGCTTACCCTACCCTTAATTTAAACTACCCTTTCCTTGACTACCATACCTTAAAATGGACTACCCTTCCCTACATTGACCTAACATATCCTAACCTTGCCAATACTAACCTATCTTATCCTACCTTACCCTAGATCAATCCATCTTATTATAGAATAACTTACCCTACCCTAGCCACATAAACTAATCTACCCTAGCAGAGCCTAGCATAACTTTAAGCCTAAATTCCCAAAGCCTCAACCCTATAATCCTATTCCTAAGCTTAAATCCTAAATCTAAATCACACAAAGCAAAGCCCCAAGCCTTAACTCCTAAGCATGAACCTCATAAAACATTCCCTTACATAAAATAATAATAATTTTCTAAACAAATTTATATTATTTAACAATAAATAGTTTTATGCACATTATAAGTATATAAATGAAATCCATTTTATAACACTAAAAATCAACCACATGTTCATTATGGCATTTCAAACAAATTTATAATATAATAAAAAATAATTTTATGCACATCATAAATACATAAATAAAATCCATTTATAACACTATAAAATAATTGCACATCCATCATGTCATTTTAAATACAAATCTACTAAAAAAACATATTAATTCATAAATTTAATAAAAAACATAAAAATAACATAAAAATAAATCATACACCATACAAAATATAGAAATCAAAACTATCAAACATAAACAAAAGCAAATACAAACAACCATATAACAATTAACATATAATGAGTATAAATCAATGCTATCATGTATCATTTCAAATACAAATTTAACAAAAATAACATAATAATTCATAAATTTAATAAAAACATAAATGTAACATAAAAATAAATCATACACCATACAAATATAAAAATCAAAACTATTAAACATAAACAAATAAAGAAAACCATATAACCATTAATATATAATAATTTAAAATCATAAAAACATAAATGTAACATAAAAATAAATCATACACCATACAAATATAAAAATCAAAACTATGAAACATAAACAAATAAAGAAAACCATATAACCATTAATATATAATAATTTAAAATCATAAATATGTTAATGCAATTTATATAAATATGTCATATAAACACATTAATATCATAAATATACAAATAATTTAAATAAATTAGTGTAATTTATATAAATGATTTAAAATTATTATTACAAATACAAACATTACACATATATAAACAAAATATAATTTATTATAATTTAAATAAAACTTTAAAAATATTTGTAATATCACAAATATATAAGTAAACACACTAGTGCAATTTACATAAATGATTTAAAATCATTATTACAAACACAAACAATACAGTAAACACACATTATAATCCTGTGAAAATAGGAACAAAAGTAAACAAACTAGCATCATCAAACACGCGTGCATAAGGTATAGAAAGTGTAAATACAAAATAGAACCTCTACAATATAGAAAAGAACCTCTATTTATTTTGAGAAATACAAAATAAGATCATGCAACAATACCAAAAAAAAATATAAGAAAAGGAAATGATGAAATATTCCCCACCCATACTTGTTTATAGATAATTAATATTGAATATACTTGTTTATAGATAATTAATATTGAATATTCTTGTTTATAGATAATTAATATTGAATTTGATCATATAAAGTGATATTATCAATTAAAATGATTCTTAATACATGTTTTACGAAAATAATTGAAACGTCTAATGTCACTTTTATAATTAAAAAAATATCTGAGCACAATGACCTTAACTATAAACCCTATTATCAGTTGCATTTATATGTTTATTTATAAACCCTATTATCAGTTGCATTCATATGTTTATTTGTAATACAGTGTAAAGATTTCCAATCACCATAAAAACCAAAAGCGTCTTTCGTATTATAAAATAAGTTTTTAAAAAATCTAGGCATTTAGTTACATGGTTTGTATAACAAATTTAATATAATTTTATGATATATAAAATATAGATTAAAACCACATCCACGAAATATAAAATTCTGAGAACCCATTCAAGGAGAAGAGATACACTAAAACAGAATTTAAAATATTCAGAACTGCTCAATGAGAAGAGATACACGGACTTTAAAATGATTAGAACCAACCCAAGGACAAGAGATACTCGGAATTAGAGATACAAGGACTTTAAAATGCTAAGAACCCAAGGACAAGGACTTTAAAATGCTAAGAACCCACCCAGGTTGAAGAGATACCCAGAAGGGTTTAGTTTGAGAAGCTGAACGAATAGAGGGTGGAATTTCCAATTTTAAAATCAGTTTTGAAATTTTTTAACCCATTTTTAAAATGGAGAGAACCAAGAATTTGTTCGCAAAGGACCAACCCAAAGACCCAAAATCTAAATATAATAAATAGGAGGTGGGCATGTTTAAGAAACTAAATTTAGTAGTCAATATAAAAAAAGCAGATAAAGAGAGACGCAGGTTAAATAAACGATGTGAATAGAGACACAAAACCATATATGCATTGAGCAGTTTAACTTCCTTGGCATAATTTGAAGAGCAGTTGGAATGCGATTTGATTTGGTTCGAGGAGAAGAACAGCCTCAACTTCAATTTCAACTAAGACTTGGATGAGAGGGTTTGAGCAGTGGGAATGATACCCACTCTATTTATGATGGAAATCTGTCAAAATTATTTTTCATTCATTCCTGGTGTGACATAGGAACCCCAGATCAGAACAAACCCGGTCCCTCATTGCAAGGCTGAAGAAATTAACAGAAATCACTAAAATGAAAAGCCTAGGGTTTCTAGGGCTTCTGAGAGCAGATGCAGAGCTAAGCTAAGTGCGAATAATAATAATAATATGTACCTGGAATTGAAGGCTACAAGTATTAGTTGAGAAATTAATCTCAAGGTGAAACAACTGAGAATCAGAAAGACCTAAACCTCAGTTTCACCACATACACGACCTAAACCTCAGTTTCACCACATACACGAGTGGGGTCTGAGCAATAGTGGCTCTGCTTATGGAAATCCATCGAAATTCCTTTTTAATTCATTCATGGAAAGCCCTGATTATAACATTAGCGAACCCTCATTTTTCTAGGGCTTCTGAGAACAAAGCAAAGTTAAAGATAACAGGGAATAATAAGAAGGTGTACTTGGAATTGAAGGCTGCAAATATTATTGAGAGCATTAATCTCTAGGTCGAATAACTGAGCAACATAACAGCCTCAACCTCAGCTTCAACACATATAGATGAGTGAAGTTTATGGAAATCCATCAAAATTCCTTTTCATTCATTCATGGAAAAGCCTAGATCAGAACATAAGTGTATCCTCATTGCAAGGCTAAAGCAATTAACAAAAATTAAAGGAGATTGATGAAATGAAAGGACTAGGGTTTCAAAGGCTTCTGAGAACATAGCAGAGCAGAGAAGAGATAAAAGAAAAGAGTGATAAAATGTACCTGGAATGAAAGCCCTGTGATTATTAAGAGAGCATTGATCTCCATGTTGCACAGCTGAGCTGCCTCTTCGATTCCCTTGAAGTTTGTTTGCTCTAAGCGCTGATCCAAATCCAGTTGCCTTCATATCAGTCCAGCACGGACTCATCCTCTTCTATCACACGCTGACCCGGACTTGGACATTAAACCACACACAGACTCAGACATAGGACCACACAGAGACTCAGACTCGTAAAGCCAATCTAAGAGACACCAGACCAGACATAGAACCACACAGAGACTCGGACAAATAAACCCAATCACAGAGACACCAGACCAGACATAGAACCACACAGAGACTTAAACTCATAAATCCAATCACAGAGACACCAGACCAGACAATTGATAGAGGAGAAAGGAGGAGGTATATGTTGAAATTGTGTGAGATTTCAGATAATATATCCTTCCTTCCAACGGATAGATGATTCCTTGGTCCCTCTCACTACAATGAACTGCTGCAGATGAGACAAATTTTCTCTCTCTTCAACGAATTAGGCCTTTATCCACCTCTCTAACCGAAGGATAAATCCACCCTTGGGAGATGAGTAATTCAAAAACGAGGCTCTTAGGCTTTTCTTCAATTTTGATTCATGCTTTTTGTAGACGAGTCTAACCGAAGGAAACCTTGGAAGATGAGTAATTCAAAAACGAGGCTCTCAGGCTTTTCTTCAATTTTGATTCATGCTTTTTTTTTAAGTTTCCATTCATGCCTTTTTTTAAGTTTCTATTAATGCTTTTTGCAAAGAATTTGGCGCTGATTCACAGAAGAACTAGTTCCTCGTGCCACGGATTTGGCCCTGATTCACACAGGAAACGAACTCAAAATGTTGGAAGAGCCCATATGCCGTCAGAGGTATATGATTTATAGCCAGGAATACCTTGTCAGCTATAAAATCATACAACATTGCTGTGGGGATATGGGTTTCTAAAGATTATGAAGAAATCTATAGAAACATCTGTCATACATCATTTAATAAATGGAGGGTTTCATCGTTTCATGGGCTGTGATTATATTTTTACATTTGTATAAAGCACTCATATTTTTTTTTTACAGCAAAAGTTATTTTTGATAATTGTATCGATTGGGATCCCAAAGCCAAGCAAATTTTCTTTTCTATTTTTCTTATATTAAGTTGGGTGCGGGCATTATGTTTATAACTCTTTTATATTAAACTAAAATTCGATTTGCCCTTATATTTCTATGTTACATAATAGGTTCGATTTGCCTTTATATTTCTATGTTACATAGTAGGTTTAGAAAATATTATACATTGAAATATTAATTTATAATTTTATGCATTGGAATATTAATTTATAATTTCACAATTGATCTTTGTTTATAACAATTTTAACTTAATTTAAATATTAATTTAAATTTTATACTCATTTAAATAATAAGAAGTCACTTTTTTTTTATTAGGTTAAAATTTAATTTTTTTTTTACACTTTTTATTTTATTAAGTAAATCATTTAACTTATTATTATTTATAATAATTTTAACTCTAAATTTTATACTCATTTAAACATTTAAACAAGAAGTCACTTTTTTTTGTTAGGTTAAAATTTAAATTTTTTTTTACACTTTTTATTTTATTAAATAAATCATTCAACTTATTATATATATGTATATTTAATTAATATTTAGTTTTTCTTAAAATTAGTTTTTTATAAATTTCATTTACTCATATTGGTTTTTCTTTATTAAAATTGAAAAAACAATATTTAATACAAATATTTAAAAGATACCAAGTGTGATTATCATGGACTCTCACACTACACCTTGTTATTATTAATTTAATTTTTTTAAAACTTGTATTTTTCAAACTCTAATACCATCAAAAACACATCTTGTTTTTTATTTTATTTCTTAAATAACTCTTATCATGATTTCAAACTTCTATCATAATTCCCTGCAAAGCAAAATAAAATTTTAAGTGAACAATGATAAATGCCTTTTATGGATGGAACATAAGAAATTATAATCTAAATAGTGTTTTCAACATCACATTGATATAATTATTGAAAGAATAATGATTGTTAATTTAGTTTTCTAGTATATTTTTTTTTGTGTTTTTTTGCAATGGAATTTTAGAACGTTACTTAATGTTATAATTGTGCNATTATAATCTAAATAGTGTTTTCAACATCACATTGATATAATTATTGAAAGAATAATGATTGTTAATTTAGTTTTCTAGTATATTTTTTTTTGTGTTTTTTTGCAATGGAATTTTAGAACGTTACTTAATGTTATAATTGTGCTATTTAACTAAGATTTTTGTTAAAGAATTCAAACCCGAAAATTAAAATTATCAAAGTGAAGTGAGACAAAGATTCCAATGCTTTTTCCCAATAAGAATCATTATCATTTTTTCCTTTTTTATATATAAAAATTGATTATAGAAATAGGACAAACTTTATATATAAAGTTTCAAAGTTTTAAACCATTTCAACAAACATACATTAGATCACTAGACATCCACGAAAATATCTGCAATAATTTCCCTTTTTATGCATTTGGTAGACTTGCCATTATTATCATAAAAGTCTTCAAGCGAGAATATTAATATTTTAGATGGGTAATAGTGCAATTATGAAAGGAATTTTCTTCCATAAAACATAAGACAAATGTCATAGCATAAAATCTCACATGTGGTTGTTGTCCCAAAAAATAGCTCACAAGTGACATTACATAACTTTGAGATTGTGCCACTTCCATTCCATATCTAGTTAGTATAGTAATCATAGAAAACAGATCCTTGTTATATTCACTAAAATGCCAATGAAACTAAGAAATTCATTAATGGAATTCTATGCGTGTAAGTAGAGAAATTGAGAATTGGAAAATTTATAAGTCTTAGCCTTATAGTAAGTTCGCAAGGATTTTTGTTGTAATTTTTTCAAATGATTATCTACAGACAAAGAAGTTAAAGCAAGGTTCTTATGACAATTGTCAACTGTTAAAAAGCTATTTTGTGATTTTAAAAAGTTTTAAARTTTCAAAATTGCATTCAGAAAAGAAAATCTAGTTGCATTGTAGCTTTTGGATAGATGATTTTACAAAGMTTTCGCCACTATGTTGCATGGTTGATCTGAAAGAACGAATGATTGTGCTTATCTAAAAATATTTAGTTTATAAGATATCCATTTATTTGATGAGAGRGTATMTATTATGAATTCATGTTTGGTTGATGTTATGTAATAACATGGTCTAACATAGTTGTATTGATTATATTCTTAGTCTTGTTTAAAAAATGAATTAATAGGCTAGGGGTGGCAGGTGTGGAGGGGGTTATTCTRGATTAGAGAAATCTAGAAAAATCACATTCTTGGGGCCTTGGAAGGGATACAAATAATCAAGCATAGGCCTATGCACTTTGCTAGGGTATCTTTTTAGAAAAATGTAACAGGTGTCAATTAGATTAATTAATGATTATAATTAAGGTAAATTAAGTTAGTAAAGTATTAAAAGTTAATTAATTAATTAAATCAATAATTTATCTAAGTCAATTAATTATTGAACTAATTAGAAGCTAGACCAAGCCCTCTAGTTGTCATTGAATATTCAAGCATAAGAATCAATATCATTTGTTCAATAACAATCCCCTCAAATAGAAAAATTACTTCAATCATAGCTCAAGTCCAAAGGGAGATTGGAAATTTGCACAAGGCTTTATTTTACCAGGTTCTCTGAGAACCTAATCATTAGGCAGATTCATTGGCCAACGCATCAGTCTTCTACAGTCCCAGATTCATTTGGAAAATGAGGGGTGGTGCTTTCACCCCATTCCTTAATAACTTTAGTAACGTTTGATCAAGAACACAAGGACTCTTACCATGGTAATTAATTACCACTTGTTATCAGTACCACCAAATTTCAAGTATAGATTATAGATTTGAAAGGATGTGCACTCCCACACTCATATATATGAATTAATGGTTGCTTTGTCTCTTGAACCCATTGTTGAAGGGATGTTTCAACAAGGTGGGATAATTGTCTATAGTGAGGAAGGTGTCTGCTATGATGCAAAGAGGAATATTGACCAACCAGTCCTAGTAAGACCTTCCCTTTGACCATGGTTAGATCTAGAACTTTAGTTTATTAGAATTTTCCTTGGGGTGTGAAAAAGGAGTTTGTTATTGGTATTGGTCCTTAAGGGAAGGAAGTACTTTGTGTATGGTTCTATGTATGGCTTTGGTATACTTTCAATACTTTTGGTTCCTCTAGATTATTTTTGGCATAGACCCTCCTTGTCACCTATTTCTTCTTTGCATTCAAGATTCTTATTTGGTGAATTTTCTCTGGTATATTTTGAGCTTTGAACACTTAATCATTATGCTCCTCAACTCTAGGGAATTCTATATATTTGGGTTTTATCTATGGAGAAGGCGATTTCTCATTGAGTCTTGGAAATGATCGTTTTATTCTCTCTTGTGCCTTAATCTGAGCCTTGCAACATATCAATTAAGCTTTATTTTTATTATTTTTGGAGGTATGTTGTTCATATGGGTTACAACGAAGCATAGGAATTCATGGGGGTATTAAGAAGACATGAGGATTCACTTTAGTGCAACAAATCTTCCCTTTTTTCAATGACCTCTAATGTGCACAAGAATGAACACTAGTGCACATCACAAATAGATTTAATCATGAATACCCTTGTGCAGCAAAAACATAAAATTGATGAACTAGAGGCTAAGTGTAATATGTTGAGAAACATGGTTATCAATCTAAGCAAAGACTTACACTTAGTTTCTTCCAACCACAGAATGTCCATAAACTATGTTTAGGCAGACCTAAAGGAAGAAGATATAGTGCATTATATGTTGGAAGATATGGAGCTAGAGAATCAGAACTCTCTTCCTACAAATCATGGGGAGGAAGAAGCTAATAGTCGTCATGTCTTTCATTATTTTTTTATGTTTATCAAAGTAATTAGAATTTTAGGAGTCTTTTTAAAGTTATATACTTGTAAGTTTTTATACAGGAATCATTGGGATGTAATAAGTGTAAACTTTTGTAATCTTGGTATCTTCATGCTAGTAATCATATAGCTTATATAACTTTGGTGGTGTTTAATTGTGATGATTTTTAGTGGTTGTTTTCGAGTTCTATCGCATAACAACTTCAGATGTTGTGCAACATAGTGATATATTTTAGTGCAATCAATGAATAATCGATAAGTAATGGATTAATTTGTCTTTGTTGCATGAACATTCTTACCTTGTCTTCGGAAAAACCGAAAGTTACAACCTTGTTGGAAAAGTGCATAAAAGGTTCAATAACCAGGTAGTAATTTAACATGTATGTTCACAATGAGGAATTTAAAATTAGGTTAAAGTATAACCAATATATTGGTTAGTAATGAGGGATTAAGAAGGTGTTTTAAATTACTCAGTAATATAGGTATTTGGTGGTGTGTAAGGGGGAATATTGGGGAATATAAAATCCCTCGTCAAATTCCATTGAAAGCTTTTTCCTCCCTCTAATTGTTTCCTCATCCTCGACTATAGAAAGCATACATGGAACCTACACGTATTTTCCTCCTTGTGTAAAAACCCTACACTAAATCCTCATGTTGTTTACCAACCTCAGATATCCAATTGCATTTAGATATTCAAGTTGTGTAGTAGAGATGAGAAACATGAGGGATGAAAGGGATTAGTAAAATCATGGTTGGAGTAGAAGATATAAGTGCAAAATCTACATGGTATACAATTGATGGTTTCATATCTAGAACAAGTTTCTCACCATTCCCCTCAGTGGATTCATAGTCTTGAGTGTAGAGAGGCAAAGGAAAGAAAAAATCCATGCGGTATGTAGTACTGGGCACACACTAGGTATGTAACTCGTGACTTTTCCCATTTCTTTCCTCTACCACAACACTTTTGTTTCTATGAAAAAAAAAATTACAATCCGAGCTATCCACATTTTAGAGTTTTCACTATTGTTGGAATCGTGGGATGGAATTTTTATCTTAGGGAAATTATAGAAGGTTTAAATAGAGAATTAGTTCGTACTCTTAAAATTGTTTAGATGCTAACTTTTTAGTTTTAAATCACAATGATTTGTCTCTAAAATTTTGTGCTCACTTGATAGGATGTAGCAATTTATTTGGCAGGTTGATGATTTTCCTTTATCATTTCAATAATCTAATTTATTGAATATAATTATGTAGCAAGGAGTTTTAGAGCTCGATTATTTGGCTTTATCCATGTTTGAATTGATTTATAGATTGCAATAATTTAGCCTTGTTTTAATACTATCCCATAGTTCGGCAACATCGTGTATCCTTATAAATAGGAGCTCTAGTTCTTTAATAATGATTCAATTAATGAATATTTGATATAGTACTTGAAATAATAATAAGTGATTCATCTCTATATAAACTGCATGATGGAATATGGATCCATACAAGAATTAGAATCAAAAGAATGTCATTGTCTACTAAATCTAATCCATCAACATGATTCCCTATTGAATTGCACAAATTAACAACACTACAATATACACAAAGAGAGAAAAATAAAGAAAACATTGTTTATAATGACACTCATATCAAAACAAATGATTGTCAGTTTTCTTATTAACCTCTTAAAATATCATTTTAATATTTCTAAAAATAATGCAGTCATGTTGCTTTGCCCATCGGAAAGGAGACTTAGAAGTGCAATGTCATTGAATCCCTATGATACCAAGAAATTTTTTTGGCACTACAAAAACTTGATGGTTCTATTTTTAAGTTGATTCCTTTGGTTGTGGGGATAGTATGATTGGGGTATCTAATCCACACAATGGTATAGGGAATGAAATGTAAGTGAATGAATTTTTTTTTGTTTTAAGTGTAAGTGTGAATCTCCGAGGTTATGGAGAGAATATGGGTGTAATAAAAAAATTATTTAAGAAAAATGTATGGAGTGTGATCATTGGAGTCCTCGAAATAGGGGCTAATTTACAGTACTATATTGGTGTATTCTCTTTTAAAGAAAATTTTGAGCCAGCCAATCCTGAGAACTTGATAGTTGGGTCATAGATATAGTTTGGTCCTCTGACATGACTACGATGGAATCAATGATTGAGTTGGGATTGTTAAGAATAGATTTAGCAATATAGATTGAGTGAGCTCATTTCAAACTACTTATGATATTACAAGTATTTGCTAGAAAACACTGAAATTTTTGGGAATAGGAGTGTTTGTATGTATGTATTTCACAGTTTGTTTACTTAAATAATGCCTAAGTGTTATAGCTAAAAATTACACTCCCATGCATTTATGATGTTGGCCTACTCATTCACACATCTTCCAACCATTTTTGTTGGAGTTCATATTAAAAAAAACTTTATTGTATGGTGTACATGCCCTGATACATATGCAGAGCATGTACATATGCTAGTTTCATACCTGAAAGTCTGCATACATACGCTAGTTTCATTCCTGCAAGCCCGCGTGTACTCTAAAAATTTGCAAAAAAAATATAAATTTTGTGCTTTCCGAAAGAGTTTACAGGTTATTTTAGGTTGTACAACCATTTTAACTCATGTAGCCCTCTGACAACCAAATAACCATCATGTATCCATATAAAAAGGGCCCTAGGGGGGTCATTTGGATATATGAAAAGGGAGGCAAGTGAACTCTACCAAAATTTCTCCCTTGTATTCCAAATCTTTTTGCATCTTGCTCTAAGTTTCATCCTCGACATTCCCTACCATTCATCCTCTTTATAAAATCCATCCATTTTCCCTATATTGGCATGTTGGTTGTGAGGATAGCATATTGGGAATAGTGCACTCAGAGTCAAAGTAGAGGAACCCAGGCGAGGTTCGTGGAGTGGCGCCAGCAAGATTCAGGTTGTAACTTCCAATCTTGTTATCAATAAAAGAGAAATCTTCTTGTCCCAAATGTATGCATCTTTATGTTTACATTTATAAATGGTTTTCATGAATGTATATACTTCTAGATGATCTTGATAGTTATGCATATGTTGTTATAGTTTGTTTTGTAAATTGGTTTCAGGCCAGCTTTGGGCGGAGGCTTGCAATCTTGGAATGGACAATGACATGAAGAGATCTAGAGTAGACAGAAGGACTTAAGGTACATATTTCGATCTCCTCTCCCTTCCCTTGATTATCATTAGGTCTTGTTGGATTTGGGTAGAATAGAAACTTTTCACTCTTTTAAGGTGTCAAGGCTATGCCTAGTCGCTAGACCCACATTAGGGGGATTTTTCCCCACAACACCAAGAAAAGTGCATCAAAGTGAGTTCATATCAACATCGTCAATATCATAGCATATGATATATTATTATATTCAATTAGATTATCCAAATACGAGAGGATAAGAGAGATAGGAATTTTATAATTGGAGAGCTTTGCAAATATTTTCTAGTCAATCAAAAGCATTTTATGCTTAGAAGCATCTTGGGTTTTTGCAAATCATTACAACTATTTTTTTTTCTTCATAAAACCAATCAATTTTTAATTGGGATGGCATCCAAACTCACGTTTCATGTGTATCTAAGGTAAAACCCATGCTTTATATTATCAAGTAAAGTCTTTATAAATATTTATAATGGAATCTAAGTTCATTTTGATAAAATCCCATCAACCTACCACTAAATCAAAGCTTAACTAACAACCAATTTACGGAGCAATGGTGACTCTCCATACTAGTCTGAGGTAACCCATCAGTGAGGAAAATGTGACCAAGGTACACAACTTGGCAAGACTAAACCCTAGAATAAATTTGTTGGTGGTGATATGGGAAAGTATGCTGGCACTTAGGGATAAGAGGAATCCCTAAGAACCATCATCAAATAACATTCAAAGAATGACAATTGAAGTTATATATATGTAAGCAAATGTTGTGGTTAGAACATGTGGGGATCTACTTGAATGTAAACTCCCTCCTAAGGGCTTATACAAATCACACATGTTCGAGAATATGGAACACTAAAACACCAAGTGTACAAATCTCAACAATGTGATAATGATCTAGAGTCAAGCACATGAGAAACTACCAAGTCAAGGAGAAATGATGACTCTCCCTACTTGGTTAGAGGTAACCCATCAATGAGGAAAATGAGCCCACACCCTATAAACCAAACCCTTAGAATACATGTGTTAAAGTTGATAAGGGAAGGCCCATTAAAAGCAAGGGACAAGGGAACCCTCAAAAGCCAACATGAGGTATAAGTCACAATATCGCAACTAACAAGGGCTGGCATGAGGATAGGGATGGAAGACAAAAAGAGATGGACTCATGACTTCCCTTTTTCAAATTAGAAAAGAAACATTGAACTAGTAGCAACTAAAACCATTTCACAAGGAATGGTGAATTACTAGGTAAGAGGCTATTTATGTGACAAATTAGTGAAAAGTAGACAATTGAAGGCCAAGGATCGACAAATCTAGATAGAAAATGTTATGGAAACAAGGGTGAACTATAACATTTTTTGGGAGGAACTTAACAGACGCTATGGGACACAAGGGTGAACTATAACATTACTTGGGAGGAACTTAACAGACTATATGGGACACAAGGGTGACTCATTACAAATGCTTTGAACAAGGGAAAGAAAGGGATTCTACCAAGAAAGGAACATGTGCCAAGGAATCACAATACCCACCTAGTATTTCCAAAGGGGTGCCAGGTGAGGAGGTGATATCACAATGAGGGGATACCTGAAAATTAATCAAACAATGTGTCAAGAGACACACCATCCAAATGGAATCCCAAAAGGGGGACCACTTGAAAAAATTGGGGGGAGAGATAAGGATATAGATGACCTAGTGAGCAACCAAATGAATATAATTTAGAGGGTGAAAAATGCAAGTATAAGCAACCATAGGTAGGGGTATTAATGGTAATCTCCTTGAGGCTATGTGAATGGAGGCATAAAACCAAATAATTTTCATAGTATGGAGGAAGGAAGGAGATTATGACAAGTGATGACTCAACATATACTATACCATCCAAATAAAATGTGGGAGTTTGAGGGATAAGGCTGTCAACATGATGAGAAAAGATGCACAAGGCTTAAATATATAATATAGACTATATGGACTCCAATCCAAAGGAGGATGCGGAAACATGTGTGCCAAAATGTAACCAGGTTCACTAACCTAGGGTACCCATGTGGGTAAATATTTACCATTGGGTAAATGAAAAATGAAAGAAATGGGTGGGATAAGCCATATACTCAAACAAGGGTGGTCCTAAAGGCACATACAAGGGGAAAGGATAGGGAAATTCAACATAATTAAAGGGGATATGAGAATTTATATGTTAGTTCAAATAAGTATACCTTAAAGGTCCACATACCATAAATATACAAGAGCTTCCATGACAAAATCCTACACATGTACCATGACAAAATCCTACACATGTACCAATTGATACCATAGCATAAAGGTGCACATGAAATCAACACAAGTGTATATAAATTCAAATCAATGAAGGCACATGCCCCCATTTTTGTAATTAGAATGTGATAGACATGCATCAACTATAGAGTTATTGGCTCCTATGTAAACACTTTTTTATATTTGGTGGATAAATAGATATTTAAATATGCAATATGGATGTGGTCTTTGGTGTGAAATAATTTTTTCAAATGTGATGAATTCAAAATGTGAAATATATGATTTACTTACATATGATGGTGTGTGTAGGAAATTAGATGTGAATGCAATAAATTATCTTCTTATTAACACATGTGATAAATTCCAATCCAAAATGTGAAATATATGATGTACTTACATATGATGGTGTGTGTAGGAAATTAGATGGGAATGCAACAAATTATCTTCTTATTAACACATGTGATAAATTCCAATCCAAAATTCTATTTGCAATGGTATCTAGAAAGATATGCTAACTTTTGGGGATGTATGTAAATGAAATGGATTCAAACAATCACACCAAAAGCTTATGTAACACCCCAATTTGTAATCCCTATATTAGTGATGTATATTGTAAATACGATGTATGGTTGCGAGATAAGTGATTTAATATGTAAAAGATGCATTGAAAATAATAAAAATAAAATACACCATCAACCACAAACAGACATGTACAAATTCATGGGGGGATATGTTTCCACAAGAGAGAGGGGGCTAAAGGGGGGTCCAAGACAAAATTCCACATACCTAGTAAACCCAAGCCACTTTTCTAAATCCTTTTATTATTAATATTTAGCTCCTTTGACTTATCAGACCAATCATTGAATGCATGTAAGAGGTTTGGTGGGAAAGTCACCCCACCTAGTTATTGAAAGCATGGGCCTGAGTACAATCAACTTCACTAAATGTGAGAGTCAACATGCATGGGAGAAAAATAAATTTGAATACGGAGAAAATGAGAGTTTAGAGCTAGGTGGAATGAGGAAAAGGGAGTTCTAGGTGTTGGGAAGAGAAGATAGCCATAGTGGGTATTGAGGATAGCTTGTTGGAGCTGGTAAATGCATGAAGAAATAGGTTGTTTGGCCTGCGAGTGATTTTTATGTTGAGGAGATTACCCAAGAGCAAGTGAGTTTTTTGTTGTGCATTCTCATGTTATAGTTGGAATTCCTAGAGTCCTCGATAGATATATTTCCTGGCCAACTTGTGTTCGAGCCCTCGAGGGAAGTGGGATAGCCCAAGGGACTACATGGTAGAGAAGGGGATCACATGCCTTTGGTTGTACAAGTTGAGAGGAAAGATAGTGTATTGGAATAGTTGTAGGAATTGGCTTGTTGTGTGTCTTACTGGGTATTGGGTTGTGAGTGGAAAATATCTAGTCATAGGAGACATCCTTTTTTGCAAATGCATGCCTCATCTCAGAGGTGAACTATTGCTAAGAGAACTGGAGCAGCAAAGTTTGTGGTTGGGTGGAATGTCTATCATATGTAGCTATTTGTGTGATTGATTATAAGAGAAGTGTTCATATTCAATGTGTTTATTTCTTGTTAAATGTTGAGTTTAATTGGTGTGTACACCTAAAATGGTGTGCTTTCAAGAATTTAAATTTTATGTTAGTTTCATGGGCATTTTTATCATGTTCCATGCATTTATGTGTAATGGGTATCAAAGTATTTGGTTTTTGCATGGTAAAGGGTACACCGCGACTTAACTTGTAAACATTGTCTAAAACTGCAAGGGTCACACACAAAATAAATGTCATTCAACTACATAATGAGAAGCAAAGGATCGAGGAAAACACGAAGGTGATATATGTGATACTGAAGGGCATCTATTAACAAACCAATCACACCATCATGTTTGACTTGATTATTTGTGGTAGATCTGATGAAAATGCCACTAGAATGAACAAAGGTATGTGAAGGGGTAAAAATGGCCAAGTTATCGAGATAAGATTTTGCTTGTAATGTTTCATGCCATCGACATAACCGATGTAGCAAAAATATGCAAGATCTATCTGAACAATGAAAACACAACCATGAGATACCAATTTAAATAAAGGAATGTAATGAACAAACCTAAGCCATGTATAAAATAAGCAATTCTCACAGCAAAAGGATTAAGGGTAAAATTCTTAAAATAGATCACATTGCACGGGTTGGGGAGAATCTCCCTCTTTGGTCCCACAAGTAAATATTCCCCCTTTTATAAGCATTTGTTGACAATGTAAGGACCCTACCATAAAGAATTGAACTTCCCCATTCCTAATATATCATAAGCTCGGTCATACACAATGACTATATCACCTTTGTGGAATACACGAGAGTGAACCTTACAGTCATATTGGGCCTTGGAACATTTATTTACTACTTCAATGGTGTATAAAGTGATATGACAAATTTCGACATTGTGTTCTATGACAATTAGCCTCTATTATAACTGGATGGTATCAGGGCCTCTTTTATAACTAGGTGGTATCACAAAGGAGTTTGACTGTTAAATGTAGGGAGGGGATCTAAAACTCAATAGGTAAAACTACCTCTTTACCATGGATGAAATGAAAATGAGTGAATCATGTAGTAGTCTTAACTGATATCATATAATCCCATAATGTAGGGAAGATATGTGATGCAAATTAGTCTTGTGCTTATTCATGATCCATTAGAGCATTTTTTTAAGGACCTTGTTAATGACATCAACTTGGCCATTCCCTTGCAGATAATAGGATGATGAATATTGGTGCTCAATACCTAAAATTGAAGCTAGCTCATTCCATCTTTCTTCCTCAAAATATCAGCCATGGTCAGAGACCAACTGTTTCAGGGCACCGAACCGAGTGATGACGTGGTTAAAAAAGAATTGAGTTGTAGTAACCATGACATGATTGAATGTCAAAATGGATTCCTCCCATTTAGTGAAGTAGTCGATGGACACAATAATGCACTTATGGTAATCGACATAAGTAGGTTTGTGCTCCATAAAATCAATGGCCCATTTGCAGAATTGGTTTGTGGTGATAATGGGATGCAATGGAGTAGGCAAAGCTCTTGCCTTGGGTGAATGAAACTGATAGTTTGTGTAGTACTTGGCTTCTTGGATGCAATTAGTAAATATAGCATGCCAAAAATAACTAGCACGAATGATTTTTTTGGTGGTATCCATCCTAGAGAGGTGGCCACCATAAGCTCCTCTATGGAAAGCATTTAAGACTTTCTTAGCCTCATCATTAGTTAGATAATGTCGTAACAAGTTATTGACCCCCTGTTGATAAAGGTTGTCTCCAATGAGGATGTATCAAACAACTTGATAACGAATACATCATTAGTCATCGCAATATAGGTGAGGATTGAAATTTTGTGTATGAAAATACACCAAATTGTCACAATACCAAGGATATTTAGTGGAAATAGAAAACAAATGTTCATTAGGAAAGTCATCATTGAAAGGAGGGTTTGATGCACTAGTTGGGAAATCATAAATAAACTTAACAAGGGTAAATGATTTCTTACTCTTTGGGGTAATGAATTCTAAGTCAAATTCTTGAATGATTGTTATCCAATGAGAAAACTTACCATGAATAACTCACTGACTCAAGAGAAACAGTGTGGGTTGAAATTCATCATGACATTTGTCTTGTGCATTGCGATATAATTATGTAACTTTTGAATAGAAAATATGACTGCAAAGGCTAACTCCGTGTCATTTTTGTAGGATAAGGATATTCCTTCTAGGTTCTTACTAAGGTAAATATGATGTGTTCAGAGACATCCTCCGCATATTGAACTAATACTCTAACTATTGCAAAGGGTGAAGTTGAAATATAGAGGATAAAATCATTTTTGAAATTAGTGGGTGGAGGGGGGGAAGCGGGGGGGGGTAATCAAAGGTGTTGAACTAAGGGAACACTTCAATGCATCAAAGGATTGTTGGGATTGTTCATCCATATGAAGGGTATCTGAGATAGTCACAACTATAAGAAACCATGAGTAGTAGTTGTGTAATCAAGGGAAAACCTACATAAGAAACTAGATTTACCTTGAAGGCTCTACAATCGACATAGTATGTAAGGTGGAGGAAGCTTAGAAATGGCTCTAAATTTCAAGGGTTCAACAATGATACCCACCTTGGAAACTACAAATCCCAATAATTGACTAGCTAGCTTGTAGAATACACACTTGAGAGGGTTTGAGCATATATTATACTTTCAACTCCAAACAAATATAGTATGAAGGTATTCTAAACATTGTGATCATTTATTCCAATGTGTGATGAGATCATCAAGATAAGTGAAAATGATATGAACTAAGTCATAAAAATAGTATGACATGATTTGTTGAAAAGTGGCTCCAACGTTTTCTAATTTGAAGGGCATAACACTATAAGCAAATGTCCCTTGGGGGGGTAGTTAAGGTGGTCTTGTATTGATCCTATGGTTGAATATAAATCTGATTATAGCTTGAGAATCCTTCCATAAAGGAAAGCACCTCATGTCTAGTGCATACATCAAGAATCTAGTCAATGAATGGTGTCAGGTAATTGTCTTTAAGGAAGGCCCGATTCAGATCACCAAAATCAATATAGACATGAATGATGTCTTGTTTCTTATTTATGGGGACCATATTAGAAACCCACGAGTGTAAGCAATTAGATATATAAATCAAGCTTGGTGAAGTTTGTTTATTTTTTCTTTGATGACCCAAGCCTTAATAGGGTGGATAGGCCTTCGATTTTTTCCAAACAAGAATGGAACTTATCCATAGACTGATGTGATATTAAATAATGGTGGGATCACATCTAGGCATATCTGATTAATACCAAGAAATGCATCATGGAATTCTTGGAAAAAATATGTGTAGGTAGCAACCACTTTAGGAGAACAATTTTCTCCAAGAAGGATTTTTCCACAACACTCGAGGTAACATAAATATCCACCTTGATGGTGGGTGAAATGTTGTCCAAATTACCTTCCTCAAAAGTGTCAAGTGCATAGATAGGATTCTTAAACCAATCAATGTTTCCATGGGGGAGAAATTCCTTCATTTCAACAACGTACTAGACAGAGGGATTTTAAGGAGTAAACACATCTTGAGGTAAGAAATAGGATCGATGGTGCATATTTTACCATGGATAGTTTAGGAATTGTAAGGGATTCTAGAATCTCTTCATCTAAGTGAAAAAATAGGGCACTAGATCTTACATATTAAGGTAACATCGTTGTAGAGGTATAATATGTCACAATGGAGGCATTGGACCCTATATCAACACTATAAGAACATGAAGTTTGGCTCACATACGACACTCCTGCGAATGAAGACATGATACAAGTGGATGAAGGCTCAATCAATGATGAGTTCAAAAAGAGAGTGGGAACGAGAGGGGTGCTTTGATGAACATATAATGAAAATGAAGAGTTTTCATGAGATAAAGAACCAACAAAAGTTGAAATGTAATATATGTAAACAATATTATCATCATGTTTCTTAGGGGGAGGTCCTGTTTCAAATATCAACTTGCCCTCTTCTTGAAAACATTCTAACGTCGGAGGGAAACATCTTCTTGAATAGGTGAAGGTGCATCTTTAGGAAAAGTATTGATATGATGAATGATAACAATAGAATCTCGAAACTAAGGTAAATTCAATCAATAATGAGTAATGAGCATACATATCACATAAAGTGCAGGGATGATCAATCCAAAAGGACTTGGTGTGGTTTTTAGATGACTTGGGGAGGGTAACTTCCACAAATAGATTATATCATTCAGGTGAAAAATCATATAAACTGAACAAGTCACATAAATTTGGGAGCTATGGACAATGATTGGTCACATGGTTGGTGAGGTCTCATAAATCACAAGGAGGAATAACTCTAGGTGCAGTGGTCAAGGTGGCCATAACTTGTTTAGAGGTATTGGCGTCCTTGGTCTTATTATTTTTCCCCCAACACTAGTTCCTTTTTTAGATTTGGTTGCAACAAGTTGGCTTTGTGTGGATTCCAAGGATGATGAAAGGGTAACACTTCATGTTTGCACAAGAATTAATATTAAATGAGGAGTTGGCATTGAAGTTGTAGGAGAGGTTTGGGGGTTTAGATACCACATAGGGATACCCAATGTGATATTGGGAAGATTTAAAATGGCCATCACTAGGGTTATGACCACTCCAAGGGGAGGAAACAAGAAGGGAACTTAATAAAATGAAGCCCCATAAGAAAGACTCCCACCCCATGATGGTGCAGAAAAGATGGCAATGAAAGGATTACCAAGTGGTGGAGAGGTTGATTCACCTAATGTGGAAGGCACAAAGGAAAAAACATTCTTGGATGTTGTCACAGTACATACATTCAATGGGATAGGAGTTTTCATTATTGGCAGGGGACCTTAATAAGTGCCAAGCAATGTATATTCTTTGAAGAATCCCAAACACACATATGTGAATAAGGAAATGGCTTGGTTCATGTCACTTATAATCAAGAGATGGTCTAGGTTCATCTAAGATTTTGGATTATAATAAGTAATTTGATCAACGATAATGATATTCCCTT
>SNQJ01S0018743.1:74106-86551 GCA_010110895.2 Picea sitchensis
CGCTTCCTAGAGGTTCTTGTAATGGTACAAATGGGTCTTCTTGTACTTTCTTGTGGAGAATGACTGCCTGAAGTTGCAAATCTCCAACAATCCCTTTCAATTGGGGAGGGATTCTCCATACTTGGATTTCTTCTGTCATAGAAAGGTGGTCTTCATGAGCCATGTTGATGTGCCATCTTCGCACATGCATTCCATCTCGGAATGTGCATGTGATAACAAATTGAGTCCATCCACTCCTTGATAGGAGGGGGACTACACCTAGGCAATTCACCACTAGCAGAGCCCCATGAGTGAATGAACCATTACCCTTGGTCATATCAACACTAGCATATCCCTATGCATGCCCAATCTGGGATAATGTATACATGATGCTTATCTGGGCTACTCACCACTAACAAAGCCCCGTGGATGAGTGAATCATTCTCCTTTGGTCATATCAGCACTAACATAGCCTCGTGTATGACCAATCTAGTAAAAATGTATGCCTGAACTTGGAGAACATCAACATACCTGGTCCATTCTCCATTAGCAAAGCCCCATGAGTGAATGAGTCATTCTCCCCTTGTCATATCATCACTAGCATAGCCCCATGCATGACTAATCTATGGGAATGCATGCCTGATGATATCAACATACTTGGGTCATTCACCACTAGCAGAGCCCCGTGAGTGAATGAATCATTATCCCTTGGTCATATCAGCACCAGCATAGCCCTGTGCATGACCAATATGGGAGAATGTATGTCTGATGTTGAAACATTAATGCTCATCATTAGCCAAATCAGCATGGCTAATCATATGTATCATCCTCCTCAGCCAAATAAGCATGGCCACTCTACGAGGATATCTGCAATATGCTCATTTGTGGATAAGTAATGAAGCTTCACCACTCCCTTCTATACCATGTCTCGAATGAAGTCATGCAAGAAGCTTCTGAATTTGCACCACTTCGTGACTTGCGACACTCGTTGTGGCATACTCCATCTTTGTTATATCAAGTGTTACAGAAGCTTGCTTCCAGCTTATCCCAGAAATTGTAACTGATTCCAAGCTAAAGCAACACCATGAGGTGCTCAATCTGGCTATTGCACTCCCTACTCAATTGGAATCTGTATATCTTTGTAGCCTCACTTCATCACTTGAGACAAACCATATCCAACGATATCATGCTTTGTTTCCACCCACTGGAACTTCCTTGACTTCAACCAAATAGTGGCTTAGGGTGCTAACTGCAAAACAAATATCTGGCCTACTATTAACCACATACATCAAGGATCTAATCAATTGCATGTACATCGTGGGATCCACCAAATCTGAATCTGAAGTAGAATCACTCAACTTCTTCATATTTGTCATCATAGGTGTAGTCATGGACTTGCATTCCATCATATCGAATCTCATCAGTATCCCACGAATGAGGAATATCTCATCTGATCTCGTCACACCTCTAATCCCAAGAGTACAATTGGCCAGGATCCTCCATCTCGAACTCTGAGTCCAACTCCCTTTGTCACTAGAGTAAGTCTCATTGTCCAGTCTGCCTCACAGGCTTCTCCCTCTATGACTGAGACAAAATCCATACCCAATCCTCCTGACTGGATGCCTCCTTTGTTACTGTAGCAAGATCACATCTCCTAGAAAACTATTTCCTTTGAATCTTTTATCTAGCCTCCTCAACTCATGACACTTATCTGCCAGTCATGGGAGATGTCTCTCTCCCACCTGGATATGGGGGGGAACTCCCTATGAATAATCGACTCTCTCTTGAACCAACCGACTCTCTTTGAGATTAGACTCATTTTGTACATTCTTGGTTAAAACCAAGCCTATCAAGTATCCATCGATCCTAGAGTACCATGCTCTCTCTGAAACATGACTCCCTTTGAGTCTGTACAATCTATGAAGCCATCTTCTCCCTCAGCATCTTCTGAATTATGATCACCTATGAACTATCCTGGGGGGATGCTCCTCCCTATTAGATCCTTAGGGTCGATTCCCTCTGAACTCTAGCTTCCTATGAACTAGTACTAGGTGGGGCCATCTGCCTCACCATTGATGGAGCCACCTGATCCTCCTCATCAATCTCCATGTGGAACACTCTATATCCCACAAAAGTATCATTATTTTCATAAGGTTATAATTTTTTCTTCTTCGCCTTCGGTATATGGATGTACATTGTCATGTATACAACTCCATGTCTAGATAGCATGCTCCATGTCTCAAACTAGAGACCATCTAATTTGGTTCCTCCCGCAACCGTCACTATAGCTCCCTCTCAGAGCTATCACCTCTGACCTGCCCGGAACATGCGTAATAACAAAAAATAGTAAACAAGAACAATATTCTTATGATAATGAAATAGGAACAAGAATAAAAAATGGGAATCAGGGACAACACTTTTCCATTGTTGTTACCAATCATTCCTCCATGGTAACCTGCCCAGAATAAAACAAGAACAAAATACAAGAGAAACACTTTTCTAGTGTTGTGACCTCCATAGTAACCTACCTGGGACAAAGACAACAACCAAGAACATCTCCTAGAGGAGATCAATTCTATCTTACAAACAAGTGCATCATTAGTAATAAACAATTAGCATTTACATTATGATTATTGTACTAGCAATATTCAAGTGTCACTAAACATTTGATAGGGAAAAGTACTCAGCAGTAATAGAACTCTAAAGACTATTGTCAGGGTTATAATATTTATTTAAGTTGCAGCAATATAAAAATATCAAACCTGGAGTCCTAATTGTTATGGAGGGTGTGTTATTCCTCTAAATGCACTACATCCAATGATACATTTGGATCATTTCTTGGACAAGGTCCCTTGCACATCCCCTGCAAACACCCTCATACTCTACTAAATGATATAACTTGGAAACATATATAAGTGCATACCTCTGAAATTTGTAGCACCATCCAGCTTGTCTTCTAATCTCAAGGTTTGTACAACTAGTAACTGACAACTGCAACTAGTGACTGACAACTGCAATTGTAATTGGCAACTGCAACTGCAACCGTAACTGTAACTAGCAACTGCAAATGTAACTGGAAACTACAATTGTAACTGGCAACTGCAATTGTAACTACAACTGCAACTACAACTGCAACTCGCAACTACAACTGCAACTACAACTGTACAGTGGCAATATTTCAACTAGCTTTGACAGCATGTTGGTATTTTATAATTCTCAGATCTGAAAGTTATTGCCTTATCATTAATAAGAAGATTCACTTTCATACATCAGTTATCATAGAATAACTATACACTGAAAATCTCAACTATAACAATGCATAAAAAATAACGAGATCTAGAAATATTAACCATGCACAGTGAACACAATAACATAAGAGTTTATCTCAGGAAGCCCACACTTGGGAGAAAACCCAACAAACTTTCTATAGAATAATTCAGTCCAAGATATTACCAGTACATCACCATCAATAGCCAAAATACCATACAGAGAAGATCCTCCCCAAGGCTAACATCACCAAGACCTAGATCCTCAATAATATGGCCAAGAATAACCAAGCAAGAGCTTCTCCAAGTGTGGTGCACTCTCCAAGATAATAGGTAACCCATAAATAACTAAATTACCAAAAACTGCAGCTACAATTACCTTGTGTGCATTGCAAAAGGAGACGTTTGATTGTCCAAATGAAATGAGTCGATCCTATATTTATACTAATATGGGCGCCAGTCTAGGGTCGTCTTCTTATTTATGGGTCTTCAATTTCTTTATTAGTTTCTTGTGGGGTTGACTTCTCCTTCCTGGGTATTCAACTTCTTCTTGGGGATTTTTGTAATGGTATAGATGGGTCTTCTTGTACTTTCTTGTGGAGAATGACTACCAGAAGTTTCAAATCTCCAACACTCTATGTAGGACAAGTCTGTAGAACCTCTAAGGATGACATAGTCATGGGAAATTGAGCTAAATCATCTACTATGCTATAATTATGTGTGGCTCGTGCATGAGAGTTATGGGAAGTGTTGTATCATCCCAAGACGAGAAACGCCACACCAAAAATTGAAACTATGATACCATTAAATTAATAAGAATGCTTTGCATATGAAAAAAAATATGTAGAATAACAATAAATATACATATTCATAGTTATACAGAAAAAACCTATAATAGAAACATACAAATAAACACACATTAATTAAACCAAACACATAGAAGGCACTTATCCTGTAAATAAATCACTGATTGGATGCATACCTTAGAAGTTCCTCCCAGCCATAGACTCTACTGCTCATAGACTTTCAACAGCAGGTCACCCCTGAGTTGGGGCTAGAAACTCCACCAGGAAAAAGGATTCCTCACCTAGGCTAAGGTCTAATAACAACATAAATGCTCAAACTAAGGTTCCAAATCTAGAAAACAACCTACAACCTCAATCCCCACATGCTTGTCCCACCCCACGAAGTGTGCCCCTTCTCTACTCGACAGTACTTCGACTGCCCCACTTCCCTTCCTGGGATTTAGCAACAGGTCAAACAAGAAGTCTCAGAGCTCTATAGTTGCAGCTTGGCACACCGGGAAACAACTCCCCAACAATTATCTCGCCTGGAGACAATGTTCACAGGCCTCACAAACCACCTCTTCAAATGCACACATGCCTAACAACCTGCTTCTTCAACTCCAATTACCGAGGTTTGTTGATTACTAACAAATCCAAAGCTTCCCAAGTACATGTATGGTTGATGGATGGCATAGTGTACATATTGCAAGAGGGAATGAGTGAATAATGAGAGAATGATGGTAAGAATTATAGAAAATGTACTAAGTTCCCAATTTTTATATGCATGTTCCCAACTTGACACTTGTCATGTTACGAACTACCTTGGGCTCCACTTGTGGTACATTCCCCCACTTTTAGAAACTTAGGATATAATTATATCCACAACTTAGAATTTATGAATATTATTATAATATTCCTTTGGGCTTAATCCCCCTTGGCTTATCCCCTCTTCCTAGACTCTTAGCCCCCCTTTTCCTTTCTAGTGGAGTTCTAGCCCCCCATCTCTTTTTGTCTGGTAAGTTTGTAACAATGATTCATTTTATTAATATCTGAGTGTGATTGCATATTAAAATTATAGGCTCACTATCATTTTAGCATCTGACTTTCCAGCCTAATAACCACATAAGCACTCTGGCCTCAAAATACAAATACAAAGGAACTATGGCCCAAAACATTCTAGGTCACTAGCCTATATGTATATTAAAATTGGGGTTCTACCTAGGGGTATTACATTCCACTCCCCCTTATTTATGCACTGTCCTCAGTGCATTATAAACATGTGTACAATCAAAATCTTCAAAAATCCTCAAAAATTTGTGGGTACTCTTCCCGCATGGCATCTTCATGTTCACATATTGCATCTTTAGGACCGCACCAAGTCCATTGGACCTTTACCAACCCTATTGTTTGATTCTGGAGCAGCTTGACTTTCCAATCCAATATGCACACCGACTTTACTCGGAATTCTCCTTCTTGCTCCACCTGGATCACATTCCAATCAATTACATGATTAGCATCATGCACATACTTTTTAAGCAAAGACACATGGAATACATTATGAATGCACATGGATGCAGATAATGCAATCATGTATGCATCAGTGCCTATCCTTTACAGGATTTCAAAGGGTCCACAATATCGTGCTGCCAACTTTGCACAATTCCCCAAATTCAAGGAACTTATCTTGGCCTTCACTTTTAAGAACACATGGTCGCCCACTTTAAAATCTCTGTGAGTTCTACCCTTATCTTCATAGTTTTTCTGCATGTCTTGGGTAGCCTTTAAATTATGCTTTAACTTCACCATTTTTTCTTGCATTTCTCTGAGTAACTTTGTCCCAACCACTACTATGTATGTTGGGTTGTCCCAACTCATTGGCATACTTCACTTCCTTCCATATAATGCCTCAAATGTGTTCATATTCAAATATGTCGAATACCCATTATTATAGGAAAATTCAATCGAGTGTAGCTAATCCTCCCATTTGGATGGTTTATCCATCACATACATCCTTAGCATATCTTCAATCACCTGATTGACCCTCTTTGTTTTCACATATGACTCTGGATGATATGTTGTGCTAATGTTCATATTTGTCCCAAATCCTTTGAATAATCCTTTCCAAAAGTTTGATGTGAACTTGGGATCTTTGTCAGAAAAAATTGCCTTAAGCACACCATGAGGCCTAACAATTTCCCACATGTAAATATCAACAATGTTAGTTTCCTTATGAGTTAACTTCACTAGGATAAAATGAGAAGCTTTAGTAAGCTTATCCACCACTACCATGATAGAGTCATGTTGTTTCAGGGCAGCTTGGTGATGAAATCGATTATCACTACTTCCCATTTCCACTTTGGAATTGGAAATGGTTGTAGCAAATCATTTGGATGTGTGTGCTTAGCCTTGACCTTTTGACATTCCAAACATTGGGCTATATGATCAGCCACCTCTTTTTTCATGTCTAGCCAAAAATATTGGATCTTGACAACTGCAATTGCCTTATGGTAACCTGGGTGCCCAACATAGGGCACATTATGCATTTATTTTAACACCAGATTTTTAAGCTTCTGAGAATTAGATACATATACTATGCCCCTATACATGAGGATTCCATCCTCTCTCAACTCATAATCTTCAATTTTCTGCTGCAAATTACTTTGTTGTAATTTTTCCTTTGTTCCCATGTACTACTGATATGTTTTCACAGCTTCCATAATTATGTCATTCAAATCATATTTATGCATGCTAATGGTTGTAGCGTGTATCTCATGCATCCTCCTGTTGAGTGCATCATACACCTTGTTCGATTTTACCTTGATATACTTTATATCAAAGTCATATTCACTAATGAATTCCAACCATCTACTTTGTCTGACATTTAAATTTGGTTTTCCAAACAAATATTTCAGACCACTATGGTCTATCCCCAATTCAAATCTTTTTCCCATGAGATAGTGCCTCCACATCTTCAAGGCATGCACTATGGATGTCAATTCTAAATCATGAGTAGCATAATTTCTTTCATGCTCTTTCAGCTTCCTTGACTCATAGCATATCACATGCCCATCCTAACTAAGGACTCCTCCAAGCCCTTCCTTGCATGCATCAATACATACAACAAAATTTTCATTTGGATCAGCAATCCTCAAAATTGGTGCACTTGTCAACAAGTTCTTCAAGTGTTGAAAAATTATTTCACAATCAGATGTCCACTCAAATTTCACACCCTCCTTTTGCAAAGAAGTGATTGGGAATGAAATCTTTGAGAAACCTTCAATAAATCTTCTATAGTAATCCACAAGTCCCATGAAAGATCTCACCAATGAAACATTCTTTGGTATTGGTCATCCCTCAATTGCTCTTATATTTTCTCGATCCATTGTTATCCCTTCCTCTGATATGATATGGCCCAAATAATGTATTTGTCTCTGATAAAATGAGCACTTACTCAACTTTTCAAACAAATGATGCTCCCTCAATACTTGTAGCACCATCTTCAAGTGTTTCTCATGCTCTTCTTTAGACTTAGAGTAAATAAGTATGTCATCCAAAAATATAATGACAAACTTATCTAAGTAATATTTAAAAATATCATTCATTAAACACATGAAGACAGATGATGCATTTGACAACCCAAATGGCACCACTGTGAACTCATAATGGTCATACCTTGTTTTGAACGTCGTCTTGTTGATGTCTTCCTTTTTAATTCTCACCTGATGATAATAAGATTTGAGGTCAATCTTGAAGAATATATTGGCATCTTTCAGCTGATAAAAAAATATCATATATCCTTGGAAAATGATATTTGTTCTTCACAGTCACCTTATTCGGCTTCCTGAAGTCAATGCAAATCCTCAACATTTCATCCTTATTTTTCACAAATAATACTGGGGCACTCCAAGGTGACACACTTGGGCGTATATAACACTTCTTCATAAACTCTTCAAGTTGCATTTGCAATTCCTTCAGCTCTAGTTTACTCATCCTATAAGGAGTCTTAGATACCGAGGCTTCTCTAGGCATTAGATTGATAGAGAAATCAATATCTCTCTTGGGTGGAAACCCCGATATTTTTGTAAATACATCTTCAAACTCTTTTAGGATATCATAGTCTTCAATGCTTGACACTTTATCCTTAGGTATCTCTTCCATATGTGCTGCAAATATTTGGCACCCTTTCCTAAATCTTTTCTTCAGCTACAAAGCTGAAATGTCTCTGATAGTTACTGCCCTTAGAATACCCTATACCGTTCTCAAATTTCCTTCTTCATCCAAGCAAGTAAAAACCTTGTTATAATAGTCTAGGACAACATGATTCTTGTCCAACCAATCCATACCAATTAGGCAATCATATGAGCCCAATGGTATGATATTCAAATATGCCCTTGTACACAATCCCTTCATATATATTGGACATTCCTTAACCATCTCATTAATTCTTATGTTATCTCATGTAGCTAGCAACACCAACCAATATTTCCCAATATTGTTTCTTGGAAAATGAAATCTTTCCACCATATTGGGATCTAGATAACTATGACTAGCTCCTGAATCAATTAAAATAGAAATGGGTTGGTTATTGATCTTACCTTCCACTTCAATCATATGAGATTGAAACTCAACTTGCTTGTCGTCCAGGACTGCATAGATCCTTGGCATGTTTTTGCCCACCTCCTCAACTATATTATCCTACTATACATTGTGAACAGTCCTCACTTTTTCATCTCTATGAGGACAATCTTTGTACATGTGATCTCCCTCATAACCCCAACATTTAATAGGTTGATGCCTTGGTCTTTACCCCATTGTTTTTTTCATTCTGGGCTCCTTGGAAGTTGTTTGTCCCTGAGAATTATTTCTAAAGAATGGTGGCTTGGTACCCTTCTTCCTTTGTTCCATCTTACTTTTCTTCTTATCTTCCCAAGCCTTTTGGAAAGTTGGTCTTCCTCTATGTTGATCATAGAGGAATTTATCTCTCATTATCGTTTCCTCCAATGTCTTGGGATCATCATAATGTATATTATCATTGAATATTGATGTCATCCCACTCAGGTACCTTTGAATCTTGACTTGTTCATCCTTGATCAAGTCCACATATTTCAACAACTCTAAGAATCTCCTTTCATACACATCCATGGTCATACTCCCAAGCTTGAGTTCAAATAAATCCTTCATCTTTCTATCACAATACCTCTTGGTTAAGTACTTCTTTTGAAAATACATTTTGACCTCCTTCCAAGTAACCTTCTTCTCATCAATGTGTTGCACTTGTACAAATTGGTCCCACCACATTGATGTTTTTCCCTTGAGATGGTGGATGGAAATTCTTCCTTATGCTTGTGATAAGTAATTGTGAAATTGAAATTACTTCCTCATCCCCAATAGAAAAGTCTCTGCATCTTCATCTTTCTTATGCTCACCATCAAAGGTAGGAGGATTGATCTTGTTCATTTCTCCTTGTAGTTCATCTACCCCCGACCTCCTCTTATGCCTTCTGACAGGATATAAAATTGGACTACTGTGTGCTCTTATAACCGAGTGTCTTAGTGATCGATGATGGTGTCTATTAAGCCCTAAATAGGGGCACATTACCCCTTAATTGGAGCATATTACATTAGTAATATTATTTTATTTATGTCGGCTTGGGTCCCTTAGTTGTAATTGTACCTCCTAGTCTCCTATATATACCAAGGAGACATTTTCATTTGGAATCATCTTGTATTTGGACATTTGTGTGGTGTATAATGAGGTTGCCCCCTTGAAGAGGCTTATTATCTGAATTTATCTCTTTTTCAAGGCGTTTAGTACTTATTCTGAGGTTTGTCTATCTTATATTGATATTTGGTTCCTAACATATGGTATCATAGCTCAAGGTCTCAGGGTTTTGCTGCTACATCTAAGACACCTTGGCATTTTCGCTATAATTTGTTTTCTACAACGTTTCAAAAGGAACCCCTTGGAGGATCTGTAGTAGACGGAGCAAGGTACGTTGGGTTCAAATTTCATCTCCTGAGGCCTTATACTTTCAGAGATACATCCTATGTAAGATAGGGTTTTGGAATCATCCTAAATTGAGTCATCACGAAATTTTCGCTATAAAAAAAAATTCTAACATTTTAGACCCTTAATTCCGTAGTATATTCAAAGAAATTATTAAAGTACCCATGATTAAAAAATTCATCTTCTGGGTCATCTTACATTTGTAGATACACCCTGTGGAAGATAGGGTATCTGACTAGTCTCAAGGAGGTGTTCCGGGTAAAACAATCATAAAGTATTCTTAAAGTATCCAAATTGAGTGAGACCAGTTGCATTGGATAGTGGACAATCTGCAGTATTTTTGGTACAACTTTCATAATTTTATATTAATTATTGTGTGTGGGGCACACTATATAAGTGAGATCTTCTGAAAAAGACAAAAATCAACAAGTTGTGGGAAAGTTACCATAAATTCCACTTGGCACATCCAATTTTGATTAGATTTGTGGCATTGCAGAGAAGAAATATTAAAGAACTACCAAAAAGAAATTTTCATACCCAGAAGGGCCAAAATTTTGGAGATACAACAGAAGAAATATTGTCTAAAATAACCACCTCAAAATCAAGGTTTAAAAGTGATACTTGGCCAACATGCCACCAAAAAAGGGAACTTCTACACCAAATAAGTCTCCAGACAGTCCTACTTGGACTCTTGATGAAGGTGAAGAAATGTGTAGGGACATAAATGATTTACAAAAGAAGACAGTGACAAAAGATGAACTACAAGGGAAGATGGATGGTTTAAAAAGGGATATCATGGAAGGATTGAAAAATTTTCTAATAGAGAGGACACCGGAAAGTGAAAATGTATCCCATGAAATTCATGATAAGAACACAAGGAATATGAATCAAGAATGGAGAAACTACAACTTTGGGTTGAAGACCAACCACGTTCCTAAGATCGATATGATGAAGTTTGATGTCAAGGACACAATCACATGGATACTTCAGATGAAGCAATTATTTGATCTACATGATGTGTCACATACACAAAAAGGTACGAATGGCTTCTTTATATTTAGAACCCAATCAATTTGTGTGGTATCGATGGCTTTGTTCTCACAAATCATTCGTCACTTGGACAATTTTCACGAAATAAATGATAGCACACTATGAGGATACAAGGAGCAATACCTTCTTTAGCCAATTGATAAATCTCAAGCAAAAGGGTTCAGTTACAGAGTACATTGAGAACTTCCAAAGATTGAATATAAAAGTAACAGATATTCCAGATGATCACTTGATTGATGTATTCATAGGAACTTTAAGGGATAACATTCAACATGAGGTTCGCCTTTGGGAATCCAAATCATTGGAAAATGAATTTAGGGTGGCAAGAAATGTTGAAAGTAAAAATATGGCTATGGCTACTAGAAGGACCATTCCTAACATCTATCGAGAGAATAATGTTCCTTCTTCTAAAACACCTCAACCTACAATGTTGACACCTCAACAATTGGAGGAAAGAAAATCAAAAGGTTTATGCTTTAATTGTGACAGCAAGTACAGTAAGGGACATAAGTGTGGTGAGAAAAAATTATTCTACATAAATTGTGAAGAGGAAGAAGAACAAGAACAAAAAAAGAACAAGAACCATCTCAAGATGAAAACGTAGAAGTGATTTCTTCTAAAGAGTTGACTCCCACGATATCGTGTAATGCATTGGCTAGAATTAGCACTCCTCAAACCCTCAAGATCGAAGGATATATCAAAAATAAAAAGGTAATAGTCCTAATTGATTATGGTAGTACTCATAATTTCATTCACTATAAATTAGTTAAAGCTCACAATTGCTTTGTATATCCAGCGTCAGAGTTTGAAGTAATGATTGAAGATGGAGGAACTATCGATTATTCAGGAAAATGCAATAAGATCAATCTTACTATGGGGGAATATGGAATGAATAGTCCAATGATTTATATACACATGGGTGGTATTGATGTTGTACTAGGAATCCAATGGTTACAATCATTAGGAACAATGGCTTTTAATTTTCAAGAACTTTTCATGAAATTTTCATTGGAAAGAAAATAAATTGAGTTAAGAGGTATCACAGGAAAACCCAGTAAGGTGATAAGCTCTAATGGCATGAAAAAATTATTGAAAAAGGGGCATCAAGGTGTAATTGCACAACTATGCTCACTAGATGTTCAAACATCTAAGCCATCTATTCCCCTCGATCTCCAAGGGATCATTGATAAGCATTCCAAAGTATTTCAATATATTTTGAAAGGTCTTCCACCCACTCAAAATCATGATCATGTTATTCACCTAATTCCTGGAAGTTTTCCTCCAAACATCGGGCCATACAGATACCCTTATGCCCAAAAGAGTGAAATTGAGCGTATGGTTGACGAAATGTTAGAGGTT